>JAAZTK010000037.1:0-38074 GCA_036507255.1 Megalothorax incertus | reverse complement strand
GCCGAGAGGCAGAGTGGTCTCGTGCCACTTTCTCAGTTAAGTTCAATTTCTATAACTTTACTGAAAAGTCCTCTCGGCAAAAGTAACGTGGCAGTGTTGGACTTGGATGGGGGATGGATAGGCTAACGAGCTGACCATGTAAATGGTCAGCCTTTGTTTATCAGCGCTGTCTCAGCAGTGATACATAAGACATTAGAGGAGGCATTTGCCACTTCTGAAGCTTTGGTATTCACAGAAAGAGACGGCTGATATTCATATTCATATTCAATCTTTGAATTTCAAATATTGTCTAAATATTCTTCTGATTAGCCTATCGGGGAAATATCTTAACAGACATTGCATTGGTCTTGGGTATGAATTTGGGTTTATAGTATTTGGGGCTGAAGGAGAGTCTGTAGATATGGATCTGGAACCTTGTTCAGGTCGCGAGCAAACTTACTATCTCTATTCATTTGAATATCAATAGATAGCGAGTAAAAGCTCAAAGTTATAAGTCAACCTGCCGATGTAAAATATACGAGAGAGCGCTAAATGGGCCCGCTTGTAGGCCCAGTGCCATCACTAATACTTAACTGTATAGTGACTCTTATAATTACATACAATATTTAATTTAATCGAATATATATATGAATGATTTATTCAGGGGTATAGTGAAAGTGTCCCAACTTACAAGGAAAGTGCAAGTTCAGCGAGTCATCTCAATTTCCCCAATGGAAAGCTTCTCAAATCCAGTTCAAAGTCACACCTCCACCTTGATGGAACCAAGAGAAATGAGCTTAGCATCAAGAAGAATCCAGATTCTTCAATTTTTAAGCCTTCTATACAATTACCTATTCAAAATCCTAAGAATCCTTCCCAGAATCCCAAAATCCCTCATTTCGACTTGGATGAAAAAAGGATCCCACCACAATCATCCGTAAAGCCTAATAAAAATCCCAAAATTTCTGGATCAAATCTACAAAAATACAAAGCCCCTCCAAAACCCCCAACAAAAAGATTGAATGGTCAACCACCTTTTGCTAATCCTCAAGTTCTTCCATTATCCTATTACTCGATCCACCCCAAATTGAGTTTTATACCGGAAACTGGACAAGTATTTGATGAGCATACGGGGAAACTATTTTGGCTTAGTCCAACGGTGAGATATTACACAAAACCAGGCTCGAATAAAAAGAATCCTTTTTAATTATCGTGTTTACAATGTACATGTAATCTATGCATATTAGTCCAAACTTGCAACTCCTATATTGCATAAAAATTTAAAAATCACACCTTGGAATAAAGGATCATTGTCAGAAATACATGTATTAATTGTCTTTTAGATCAAGTTTAATTTGCGAGCAAAACGGCCTTTTTTTAAAAAAATCATCTTAGCGTAAGAAATGCATTAACTAGCATTTAAGGCCATTTAGACTTTAGAGACCTGTATATTACTCGACTCATTAAGATCTTTCATATTTACGTGTATAATCATGCAGTCTTGAAAGGAGTATGTAGGTAAACAAAAGCGTCCAAGGGGAACCTTGGTGAAACTGCAATAAAATGTGGATTAAATAATACGGCCCTTAATTGAATGAATGTAGAGCAGAAATTGAAAGTTAATCGGAAAGTTTAGGGCGGAACTCGTGCTGAGTAATCCCATGTCCTAAAATGGCTCAAATCCCTTGGCTCGGTCCGTTAAATCTTAATTAAAAATAAATGCATTTATGCAACATGGAATGGAATTTTTTTTAACACACTAAAACAAAATCCACGTAGGACTCTAATGGCAAATGATTGGGGATTCTGAGAATTGAGGTTTTTTTGCAAAAAGCCACAAATAAACAGATCCGCAGGCTCGAATATGTATTGTATGCACTCATAAACCAGTATAATAGTAAAGAATGAAATGTTTTTTAGTAAGTAAATAAAAAGACTCATGTCATTTCTCTAAAAATTAATATATTTTATTTGCATAGACTTTATATGTATAAAAGAGTATTTAATTTAAAAGATTTAGATTTGGACTTCAAAATTTTGGCTCCATTTCATTCACATTCACACCAAAAAGAGATATTTCTAAGCTTAATATCCTCCATATCTGTTTTTTATTTAAAAAATTTCAATTAAAAAGGTCAAAGGTTAATTAATTAGGGATTTACCCATGCCCTCCATGTCCATATCCTCCATAATGGCCAACTTTCACTGGGACATGACCTAATTGAAGAAGAATTAATTTTTAAATCAACTTTTTTGGCTTTTTTAGGAGATATTGGTTTTTTACTATAATTGATATTTGCAATTTACCTTTAAAGTGTTGATTCTGATGATGATATCTCGAAAAATCCTTTCCTGAAATTATATATCAAAATATATTAGGTGATATATTCCTGATCAATTAATTTTAATCCGGGGTTAGGATATTTAGACGCTCGACGCCATCCGCATCAATTCGGAAATTATCAAATTTTAAAGCTAACCTTGCTCTTGGAGTCCAATATCATATCCGTAATGATTTTGATGGGAATTTACCTGAAATCGGAGGAAAAAAACTCAATTTTTGTAAAAATATTGGTAAAACTCGGCATTTCCGGTGCATTTCCGAGACTCACCCAAGCCCAAGAAGGTCGATGATGGTGATAGTGTCCATGTCCATGTCCATGGCCATATCCTCCGTGGTATCCAGCCAGAGTAATGGAAATGAGGGAAGCGAATAGAACCTAATTAATTTCAAAATATTTCAAAATATTTCAAAAATGCGTGAAATCACAATATTTTTATTAACTCAAGTACTAAAACTCACCAGTTTGATCATTTTGAGTACAATATACTAGAATATATTTGGAGCAAAATTTCAAAAGTAAGTCAAAAAGTGTTGTGGTTTGAAGTAGGAGGAACTACCTTCCTTTTATATCTGCATTTAAAAAGGGGCCCCAGAAATATGATTTTTAGGGGGAATGGGGGGGATTTTAAGCTTGACATAGGTGCATATTGTATGGTTTTTATGCTTTAAACTGGTGTAATTTAGGTAGGTGAATAGTATTATTATTAGTTGGTGGGCAATCAAGCTGAGAAGAGTGTTAAATCATTGCTGATAAAACTGAAAACTACAAATTAAGGCTCAGGAGGAATGACACGCTTCCTTCCACTCACCCCACCGAATGAATGGGCATTTCCTTCCTGCAAGGTGCACCCACTCAACCATCCTACACCATTCTTGGAGGTAAATCTACACTTTAAATGATATATACGGAGCTAAGCAAATGTGCAATTTATTATGTCATGCTTACAAAGTGCAACTGCCCCAATAAATAGATAGAGTAATCAAAGAGTACTTGCTGTACTAATTAGTCGAGTAAATTAGTAAATTAAATAATTAACCCTTATATTAGAATTTCTATATATCATATCGTATTAACTAATATTGTAAATGGATATACCATTACACAATGGATGAGGATAAGGAAATTGAGGAAATTGAGCCTGCAGTTTGATTTATTTCAAATCTCTTCCTAAGAAATAATTCTTTCAAGGGTTCATCAAAGCGTAGCATATCTCCCCATGTGCATTCGATTTGAAAAAAGAGTAATTAGCCCTTTTTTTCGTGCCCTAAAAAAATGATAGATTCGATTGATAGGAAAGCAGGTATCTGTAGGAGGAATTCAAAGGCTAATTCCTAAATTCCCACCACATACATACAAATACTAGGCATTATAGCAGCCTTCTAATTCGAATTTCCTAAATAAGATCAATCAAAATCTGTATTATGAATTACTCGATAGATCTACAAGATTTGCCTTCAGGATTATGGCCTATTAATACTTGTGAATTTAAATATTATAGCCTTAAACACAATGGAATTGATCCTGAGTATCGTCAATAAACCGGCAAATTCGTGTGTAAATGTCCAAATTTTTCGCACACATTTCTCGCCAATTTACTTGCAAATTACTCCCTTTTGTTTTCCTGTTAAAATGCCATCCTAATACAATATTACATGTCTACGTACGGATAGATATTAAATCGCTTCTGATTGAATTATTAATAGATCTCTTATTAAGGTATGAAACACTTTCCCTTTTTTTTTTTTGCAAAACTCGCCTTATTCGGCCACGCAATTGCATATTGGCCAAATAAATTAAAATGAATGCACAATTTTTAGGGTTGGAACATTGGACGAAATCCCGGCGATTTTGTACACAATATTAAAAAAATGCGAGTTTTGAAAGGAGCCGATGTGCACGATCTCGCTGTAGGCTTTAGCCATTAATTGGGGGAAACCTCAAGATCTGAAACGACGAGGGAAAAAATTGGGGAGTAAAAACAAATGTCTGAATAATTCTTGAGATGTGTTAATGCTTTTTAATCCATTTATTTCATTTGTGGGTCAGCTCGAGCACGTTGAAGCACTCAAAATAGTACATTTTAGTGCTTACAAAGTTGTATAATTGTGTAAGATTTAGCAATTATATAATATTGGTCAATTTTATGCAATATACTCCTCGATTATATTAATTAACACATTTGAGATAATTTTGGGAGCCCTTTCCACTTGAGACAATTTAAAATTTGGGAGCTGGGAGCTGAATTAAGTAATAATTTTTTAATCTACGAGGTCCATTTCACTCAGATCCTCCCACATGTCATCACCATCGTCTTCCTGTACAACTTCCTGGAGCTCCTCTTCATCAGGGTCAACCTCCTCCTTAAGAATCATGACAAAACAACCCCGATTTGCATTATGATGATTAGCTCGCACCTTCATTCTTCGAGTCCTCCTCTCTTCGAGACTAGGTTTTGCATTGAGGGTTGAAATAAACGCTTTAAGATCCTCCGAACACCACTCCCCAACCTGGTTATTGCTTAAATATAGCTCTTTTAGACTCGAGTACTCTTGACCAAGTGCAATCTCTCTCATAAGTGGTAGAGGGAGACCCCAAGTCCCATTTGATGGCATCTGGACACGATAAAAACCTAGGCGTAGAACTTTAAGGGTTTGAATGTGCGTTGAGAGCAGAGTTTGAATTGATTCCGTGTCCACAAGGAGTTTAGAAAGTGAGAGATGCTCTAGGCTAAGGGGTAGCTGAGCTAGATTAAGGACATCACTATGAGGTTCAATCTCTTCTTGATTTGGGCCTAACTCAAGGGCCCTTTCCTCAGGTTCTGGGTCCACCATTGGTACCATCCAAAGTAATCCTTGCCTACCCCCACGCCTCCCTCCTCTGAACAAAGGGATCTCACCTCCAACGGATGCCCATTGAGATAGG
The DNA here is from genome assembly GCA_036507255.1 of Megalothorax incertus. Lineage (NCBI taxonomy): Eukaryota > Metazoa > Arthropoda > Collembola > Neelipleona > Neelidae > Megalothorax > Megalothorax incertus. Next base: position 32,828 of record JAAZTK010000037.1, on the reverse strand, counting down.
GATAGCTTCTTTAGACGGAGGCATTCACCAAACATTTGCATATCAATCGGAGAATGATGGTCAGGTCGTGTCAGGAGGTTCTCCAATGTTATTTCAACAAGTGTCTCAGAAGAATGAAGTACCACATCACGGTAAAACTCTGGCTCGGGTGCTGCAGAGCCCATATCCATCGTCAATGTGATCAGATTTTGAGCCCTATCCAAAAGGAAACCCCATTGTGTTAGACCTACACCTCCCTCAATAGCCAGAGATAGATTCTTTAATTTTAGGAGCCCTTGACCAAGATCCCTTTGAATGTTAAGGAGGAGTTCTCTCGCATTCGGTTGAGATCCCAGCCTTTGTGGAAGAGATTCTTCTCCAGTATCACCTAAATAAAGCTCCAATTTCCGCAGGGATCCCAAATTTGACGAGATACATTGAAGGAATTCAAGGACAAAACCGGATAGGTCTTGAGCCCGTGTATTAAGGTCTGCTGAGATGGTTCGAAGGGAGCCTTTAGAGATTCGGAGGATGCTTTGAATATTCCGAAAGAAATTATAGGGATTTCTTGGTGCCAAGATGGATCTGGAATTAAATTAAAAAATAATTAATAATTAATTTTAAATCCCATTAATATTGAATTAATTAATTTACAAACCTAGCACAGATATCAAGCGAGATCAAGCCTGAGAGAGAGTCAAGTTCAGCCTCATCAAAAATAAATACTTTATCAATTGCTCCAAAATCAATTGAAAGTTTTGAGATATGACGGCAAATTCTAAAAAAATATTAAGTGCATATTAATTATTTGAATCTACTTTTAATCGGTCAAAATACCTGAGAAGGAGTTGAACATTTTGAGCAGCCGTCACACCAAAAATTGACAGCTCAGATAGATGTTGGGGGCTCTTGAGGAAATCTTCGGGGAGCCTCACCATTGGGAGATATCCGATTGCCAGCCGCCCTACAAGGATTCGGCGTGTAAAATCAAGTACTCCATTCCGGACAGCCCTCTCATATAGTCCAATGGAGAGTGGGATCCCTGATTCAATTTCATTGTTGATCGTACGACAACTCAGGCGGAGTTTATTCAAATCCGGAAGGAATCCATAAATTTTTTTCCGAATCTGTTTTTTAAAAAAAATCTCATGGTCAAATGGTCTTTTAATTAAGGGAAGGATTAACCTGGAGAGGTAAATCAAAGATACTTGGGGATTCTGGGTCATTTATAAGGGTTAGAAGTGAGTCAATATTGGAAGGAGGGGTCTCCATTTCAAAGTCAGACTCTGCAATTGATGGCATTCCAATTGGTGGTCGGACCCACTCGGTAATTTCTTCAGAACTTGTTGAACTTGAAGGGATTGTTGACTCGGGAGTGATTGAAACATCCTCGAAACTACCCCTGACCTCGGGGGACTCCTCCCCATCCATTACCACTCGTAATTTAGTCGAGGATTAAATATATGAATTTATTTATAATAAATTCACCAATCATCCGCCATTGAATTGATATAGAGATACAATTAACTCATGTTATACGAGAGTTTGTATTTTTAATCAAATTGGATCTATCAAATAAAGCGAATTATATATATGTATTTTAGTATAGCCAATTAAGAGCTTTTGGGTCAATCAAAAGTCATTGACTTTTGTGCATTTGACGTGTTCTTATAATGTACGAGAATGAAAAGGGAGATGGAAGACCACCCTGGCCAGAATGGAGTGACGAAGAGATTAACAATATCAAATGGGAGGACCTTGATGTAAGTATTATAATTATATAATGCCTATCGATGAATGGATTTAAAATTTAAAATATAAATTATTCACAGACTGGAGAATTTGTGGATCCATCGGGTGAAGGGCTTTTACCACTCTCTCTCAAACCTCACTTTAGAAGATGGACTTCCCCATCGAGCTTCTTCAAACCTCCAGACTCACCTCACCTCCTCCTCGAAGGGGATCGAGAGCAACTGGATTTAATTACTCCAAATGCCCACCTTTGTCGGAAATCACCACTCCTTCGATTCATCCTTGCTGAAATCTCTCAACTTTATGATTTTGCAAAGAATAACCCTGATTTCCGGGTGGAGGGGGATGGTACGACCTTTAGGAAGAATTCAAATGCTCGATGGAGACCCTGGCATCATATTTATTCCCTTAATAAGGCTGGGCATAAAGGGGATCTTCCAAAAATGAATCCAATGGGTCGTTATTTTGTTCGGATTTATTATCTTGGGGCTTGGAGGAAGATTACCGTTGATGATCGACTCCCTCTAATGAAGAACAAGAGCCTAGGGCTTCCTCTGAGTGATAGGAGTGAGCTATGGCCCCTTATCTTAACTAAAGCCCTTATAAAAGTGGCGTCCTTGTCTTGGGATCCCGAGGGAGGGATTGAAGTGAAAGGATTTAGCACAGTGACGTGTCTAATGGGTTGGATTCACGAGTGGAGGGCTGCTCCAAAAGGATTTTCGGATGACAATATGTGGGCCTACCTCTCAAGTCTACTTCCAAAATATATTCAGCCCAATTTTGAGGTTGGGGAGGTTGAGGAGGAGGCTCTGGATAGGACATTGGCTTTAGTTGAAGATTCGGAACCGGATTTTGAAGGGGATTCAGATTCCGATGAGTCTATAAAAGTAGAGTCTTTGAAGGCGGATGAATTGGGGGCTTTGAAAGAAGTCTTAGAAGATGCTACGAATGAAGGTCAGGTTGAGAATGTGGAGGGCTCTGAATTGCCATTGAAGACTTTACAGGAAGATGATCCTCAGGAGGTTGAGGAGCGGGGATCTAATAAAGATTCCGCTCGTAGTAATGAAGCAAGTCTTGATGAGGATGGGGAACTTGATGAAGAGAAAGTCGATGAATCGGATGGCAAATTAGAAGGAAGACGGAGGGAGCTCTCAATCCAGGAATTTAATCCAGAAAGTTTAGAAAGTAATTCAGTTTTAATTTGATTTAAATGTAATCTGTAGCTTATAAAATCTCATGTATTTCGTTTTTTCAGAGTTGAGGAACTCTGAATTTGGGTTAAATAGATCCAGTTTAACGGAAGAACCATTTGATGAAGTGAGGAAGCATACAAGATCAAAGCGGAGGTCGACTCATGAGGGTAAATCGGAAAGGAAGTCAAGAAATTCTTCAGGAGAAATGGTTAGCTCACAAAGGAGGAAGTCAAGCACAGCTTCATCTGGAGAAAAATCGAGATCTCGAAGGAGGAAGAGTTCGGATCCACCTGTAGAAAGGTCAAAGAGGTCAAGGAGGAGGTCGAGAAAAAATTCTACAAATTCTCCATCAAAAGACAAGTCAGATGGCCTTATTAGTGGTGAAGGTAGCTTTGAAAATGCTGAAAAAAAGCATGGGAGCAAAAAAAATTCATTAGACTCTGGAAGTAGGAGGAGTAGGTTAGTTTCATTTGATGAAACTTCATCTTCAAAGCATCATCAGAGTCACTCCAGAAAGAAATCTTCGGATTTTTGGCTAAAAACAATACCAGAGAATGATGAGTCAACATCTTCCGGAAGAAATACAAAAAGTTCTTCAGCTGGAAGCAATGATTTCACCCCAAAAAGCTCCAATTCTGATTCTTTGAGCAAATCTACTCCAAGTTTTGAGTCGAGGAGAATGAGCGATGATTCGCCAAATTTGTCAGCAATAAGCTTTGGAGGAGGTCAAGATCCTTTGGATATCTTTGGTGGTAAGAGTCCTCCGTATGGTTCAATAGCTGAACTCCAAGACCAAGATGAGCAGGTGGAAGATGCCCCAAAAAGTAAAGAGCGAGAATCAGAAGATCCTGCTTGGGATTTGAGTGGTCTTCTCGGTGAGGAAATCAAATGGGATTATGATCCGAATGTCCTTGGGGCAGCTCCTTCGAGTAAAAAGAAAGATTTCAAGAAACAAATACCAAAACTCAAAGAGATTCTCTCAGCTTTCCTCAAAGATACGCCAAATCATCCCGAAAAACTTGAGAAACTCCGACCTTTAATGGTTTCTGCAATCCTCCAGCCATTCCCACCTAAAGATATTAATGGGCAGTCACTCCGAGAGATCCCTCGTGAAGTATTCCACCCTGTACACCTTGTTCTAACCCGTGATGGACCTTTGTTAGCTCATGAGCGTCTACCTCCGCTTCCCCTTTGGAAAACATATCGATGGAAGGCATGGGCTCAATGGAAAGGTATTTATCCACCAGATCCTCCTCAGTCTGACCCTGAGGAGGTCATCAAAGCGATTCTCCTTCGATCTCCATTCCTTCTCAAGGATTGGGGGATCTCTGAACCTGACTCAAATTGGGATAGAATTGAGCTAGATGATGGAGAGGGCGAGAGGAATGATCATGGTAGATCTGGAGAGTCTTTTAGTACATCTATCCGGTTCTCAGAGGAGGATCAGGCACCTCTAATAGAACTTCCTCGACCCTCAATCATTCTTGATGAGGATATGCTTAAAGCATTTAAAAAGATGCGAGGAAGAGGAAGAGGAGATTCTGATTCAGAGAGTAGTTCAAGCTCTGATGAGGATACAGTCACCGGATTGGCTCAAGATGGTGGAATCGGACCGGAACTCATTGAAGAAGATGGTTCTTTAGCTTGCCAGCCAGCTTGGGTTGATGTGACCTCACTTACAGGGTCTATCGACAAATTCTCAGCATGTTATTCATTATCCTATGAACTTGGTTCAAGTTTTGTTCTAAGGAGGGACTCACCACCACTCCGAGCTTATGAAGAATTTGATTCTATTCTGGGGAACCTTGAGGCTAGTCTTGCAATGGGCCGAGAAATTGATGTGGAAGCAGCTGGGGAATTTATTCGAGGATCAATTGAGGATAGGGGAGCATCCCAAGGAAGCAAAGAGACTGTATCTAGTTCTGAGGTCTCTGAGAAATCAGAAGAATCTTCAAAAGAAGATCCAACGCCTTCGGAGAAGGATGAGGAGGAGGATCCTCAAAAGAAGGAGGAAGGTCGTGGTCAAAAAAAGAAAAAGAAATCCAAGAAAAAGAAGAAAAACAAATCAAAAAAAGAGGTAAAAGTTAATGATCAACTCCCGAGGAATTCAAAAGAGAAATGGGGTCGCCTAATTGAGAATCCTCATCAAAAGAAGGGGTCCAAAAATGTCTCAATCAAATTTGATGTCTCGAAAAGGACTCGTACAATTTCTGAATATCATTTGAAAGGCTCTCGAGGGATTGACTCTGCCTTTTACATTTGTACGAATCTTTAAAAAATATTTTTGAATGAAATTCAATTAAAAATTTAAATTTCTACCCTTAGTTAGTGATTGTTGGATTGAGCAAGAGCTTACAATATCCATTGAAATCCTACAAGCTACCTCTCTACTCAAATTCTCACGGATCTCAATCCATTCGACTGATGGTAATCCACCAAATCTGAGTTTTGGAATAATTCTTATATTTTTTAAAATTTTTTAGAAGGAACCAATCATTTATCTGACCTTCCTTTAATGAATTTGACCCTGGTTTTGGAGCCCTGGGACTGGAGGAATGATTCCTGTGTGAAATCTCCAATTTTTACAATTTCTTTGCAAAGCAATCGAATTATAAGGATACCACTTCCTCCAGGGTATATTATTTTAGTGTCATTTTTTACGAGGGTGAATCATTAATTAATTTTTTTTCAGGAGAAATACACTAAGACTTTGGCTTGCTCAGGATCTCCATTTCCCAAAGGATCTTCCCTACAACTCTCTATTTTCAGGAAGAATCCAAGAATTGTCTCCATTTGCACTCAAGGTTCTATCACCATCTCCCATCCACTTGGGCCCTCGACAAGAAGTCCTCAATTACATGACCCATCCACCTACTTTGCTCCTAAAACAAGCAGAAAAATTGGCAACATGCCTTTGGACCCTTTTTTCAACATTTGGGGATGATCTCAAGGATGCCAAACGTGTTCTATCCTTTCTTCAGGCTACTTATTCACCGAGTTTTGGACTTGGAGGATCTACTATTCAGGGTCAAGAGCAAGGGAATCCAATTCGTTGGAAATTGAGGGGGATTCGAGAGTTGTTTCATGAAGCCCTTGCTAACCTCCTTTGGAAGTTGAATGGAAATCGGCTCGGGAGTTGGATGATTCTTGCTTTGAGGTCGCTACTTCTTGATCCAAATGTTGGGGAGCAATTCCTTAAAAAGGGTAGAAAAGAAGCTGAAGAAATACAGGCTCAAGAGGATACTTTGGAGGAGAATACGCCAGAAGAACCCAAGGATTCATTATCAGATGAAAGATATACTCAGGCAGTATTGACAATCCAAAAGTTCTTCCGAGGATGGCGTCTACGCCGAATCTTCCTTGTCCGGCGAAGAACTCACAAACATTTCCCCCGAGTTCTGTATAACCTCCGGAAGATTGCACTCCTTCTCGCTGAGAATTGTGACTCCAAATGGTCGAAAAAGGGCATCGATAATGACCTGGATGGCTTATTTGACCTCTTTGACTTTGATTCTCTAAGCCCAGGGCAATCTCCAAAGCCTAAACTGATGCCAGAGCCTCCCAAATGGGCCCTCGACCTACTCCAGTAATATTTACCCATCAAATCTAATTGATAATTCATTTTTTTCAATTTAAAGAGAGATGTTTGAGTCCAATCCGTGGTTGATTACAACCCATCCACATGCATTCTGCTCTCCTAAGCATATTGCCATCCGAGAATGGAGTGACGAGCTTCAAATACCTGGGAATTCAAAAGGGGCTTGTATACCCTTCTTTCAAAAAGCATTCCGAATCCTTCCTCCAACAAATGTGATCTTTTTTTTGATTAATTAAAATAATTTGAATCTAATTTGAATTCTGAATATGCTTAGGAGCTTATGTGTGAGATTGAGCTGTGTATTCCTTCAGAGAAACCTGGTTGGAGTCCACTTTTAAAGATTTACAGCAATGATTCTTATGGAGTACTGCCTAAAACGGGGAGGATGACTTTTCTTGGAAGACTCCCGAGGAATGCGAATGGATATACTGTCAGATGCTATTTGGAGAAAGATTCTCAAGATGAAAAACCCACATTGAATCCTCTTGGAGTGCCTAATCCTATTGAATGGACCCTTCGGATCATCACACCTCATTTTCAAAGGAATTCAATCACTTTTGATATGCTCCAAGAATCAAATAGTAGCTTTTAATTCAAGCTAGCCTACATAGACTCATTCAAAAGAAAGATTGTATAATTTATTTGTGAATTTTACATCCAGAAATCCAGGATTAAAATATAAAAATTAATAATCTGCGCTAAATATCAACTGGAGCAGGTGTATCCGCAACTTCTCCGCACCCTAAATATAATTTAATGCATTAAATCAAATATCAAATGTCAAATTTTGCATAAAAACACGCGAAACTCACCTTTTTTAAAACTTTTAATTCTGCAAATCAATTCACCCAATGCCACAATTACAAATAATGATGCCATTCCAAGGGAGAAAGCAAATAGTCCGATAATCCAAGGGTTTACCCCGAATTTTGGAGAACCTTGAGGATCTTGTAGTACCTCTAGAATTGATTCATTTACATTGGTTGAATTCTCATTTAAAATGAGCTCCTCTTGACTATTAATCTCATAAGACTCTTGAGTAGGCTCTCTCTGGGTAAATTCGCAAATTCCATAATAAGGAGAGTCTAGCGAACAATAAAGTCCAACGTCACAATGAATTGGGATTTTTGTGGGATGCCTTTGACGGCAAAGGTCACCCACAGATGAGACGCAAGAGCCCAACTCTTCATTCCAGAGTAGATGCCAAGGGCATTTGCATACAAATCCACTCGACTCCGAGCCCGGATGACATTGGAGAAGAAGATTGGGCTCGCAAGCATCCTCAGAATCCTCCAGAGTCTCTCTTTTATCCCTATAAGAATGGGAAAAGGATTGAGGAAGGATCCGAAGTGGATTACAACTTTCTCCAATGCTTCTAAAGGACCATCCGAATGGTAGAGTACTCCAGATCTGATTTTAATAGAAGATTTTGAACTTTTTAGACGGTTAGGATTAGTAGAATTCTGTATACTCATTTTTAAATGGCTTACCAATATGCAAGGAAAGAATATCTCCAATCTCATGGCTTTAGTTGCAACGGCCGAATTAATTAAATGAAATCTTATTGAACTTTGAGCATCTTTCAGTTCAAAACTTTACACTATTGACACTTGAGACACTTGATTGTACATTTATCTACGATTTTTTACACCCTATTTATTAGTATTTCATATGATATGACTCGTTTTAAGCTCCATTGCAAATTCCATTGATATTTGATTGCAAATATTCAATCCAGCGATTCATCCAGCATTTCTTTTATCAAACGGAAATGACATCCGATGATTTATGCATATTTGCTATACTTATAATTTTACGGACTGATTCTTTAATATTTATAACGATATCGCAGGAAAGTTCTAGTACTATGATATATGTACCTATTCCCTATTAAATAGAATAAAGAACTATTGTACTTAAGTATAAGTAGATAAAAAGATTGATTACAAGTTGATTGATTTTTGAAAGACGAATTTGAATTTATTCCCCAATATTTCAATTAATAATTTATAATATACGAATAATTTAATTCAAATGCAGGGCTGAATTGAATAGAATCATATGATTTTTCATCTTACAATAAATTTTATAATAGAATTTGTATTGTATAATAACATGGTCAAATGTATTGTAGGTATAATTAAATGAAGGCTGTCGAATTCAAATTATCTCATCTCATTTTTGAAGAGTGCAAGACTCTCGACCTCTCCCTCCTTGACGAGGCATACAAGGGAAGGATGATATTTGACCAATTCACCCATCAAATCATGCAGTGTGCAAAGCCCATACTCTTCTGGACCAAATCTTTGATTCGGAAAAACTTTTGCGTAAAATTCAGGGAATTCTGTAATTGAGATCGAAGACCCAGTACATTTTTTGAGCACCCTCAGCGCTTCAGTTGCAAATCTTTTCATTTGAGCACGATGTGATAGAGTTACAACCTTTTCATCCCCCTCTCCATACACTTGTATCTCATTCGGAAGGGATCCGAGTAGGGATGATAGGGTTTTGTGTCCATAATCTTTTATTTTGCATTGTCTTCCGCTGAAATTTTTCAAAAAATACAATAAAAATCATCCAAAAAAATTCAAAATGTAATTCTTACAAATGCTGATGATAGGCTGGGATTAATTGCTCAAATGGTAGGGTACAACCAGGTTTTGACTTGAGTAATTCAACCATTTCACGGGTAAGCGTAAGTTGAGATGCAGATGGGATTGAAAAATCAAAATTTTGACTTCGTTTCTCCTCCCAAGTAAGTACTTTGACCCCACCCTCTGTGGCCCTTATCACAATCTCTGGAATACAGGATAGAAGATGCTCAAGGGGGACTCCAACCTCAAGCTCTGAGCCCTTCCTCATGGCCTTGTAATCTTTTTCATAGCATATCATAAAGCTAAGAAGAGGTAGAGATCCACAATGCGATTTAATTAAATGTCGCGCTCGAATTGATAGAGATTTGAGTTCAATTGTTACATTTGGAAGTACTTTCCCAATGATTTCATTGAATGGAGACTCGCAATGGAGTTTACATAAAGGATTTGAGAGTTTAATTGACTTTTTGGAAACTTTTTCAAGCTCTTCTTCAGCCTCTGGAGGTGGAGGAGGAAGGGGCTCAACGACTCGAGAAGAACTTTGAGAATTATTCAAAAATTTGGAATTTTGTGTTGTTTTGAGCCCAGTTCTAAGTTCTCCAAGTGGTAGATATATTTTCCCTTTGTAATTGACACCACCTTCCCCAATAGATAGGTTAGATATGAGGTTATCCGTAGTAAGGGTTTCTTCATGAGGATTTGGAGATGAATCCCGGGAAGAACAGTCGTCCACGGAAGAAGCAGAGGTTGTAGAAAGTTCAGAAATGGAACCATGATCCGAGGATATAGCTTCACCATCATCAGAATAAGTTAGAAGCTTTATTTCGAGACCAAAGGACTTGACTAGTCTCCGCAGAATGAAGGGAAGCCCCATTTGAGAATGATGATGGGATTTTGTTGAATTTATTAGGGGATTTCCCATTTAAAGGATTTACAGGAGGTGCTGAACTTGGAGAAGGTGAGGGTGAAGGTGCTTGAAGAATTGGTGCGTCTCTCCCTTGACATAATTCTGTCTGAGATTGATAAAATACTCGTATTTTACTCCCGAATACATCCTCTCCATTCATTCTTTTGCATGCCCTTAGAGCGGATTCTTTGTTTGCAAAACGGATGACTCCAAATGAACCTTGTACTGACATTACACGACCTATAAAATAATATAAAACCGTGAAAAATTGACCCTGAATTGAGAATACGCCCCCATTTTATTATATTTTTTATTTATTTGAACCAACCTCCACAATTATCGCTCAATTTCTTCAATCTCTGCTTTACTTTTGTCACTGGCTTAGATGCTGGGAGCTCTGACACTATAATATCCATTGGAATATGACCTCCTTTTGTTGTAGTCACTTTCATCAAACTTTTAGACTCAGAAAACACTTCAGGGTGAGTGGAACGAGGTGGTAGACTGATCAAGATCTCGTAAAAATCATAATGTCGGGATGCAGAGTGAAGAAGTGCTTGTGGAGCATGTTTATTATGGAGTAGGATAACTTGGAGTCGCTTTCTAATTTTTTAAAAAATTAAAAACTCAATTTAACACGAGTTAAATTAATAATTTAATAGGATTTAGCAATGAATCCTCACCTGAACTTGAAATCATACAAATCTGTAGAGAAATTAATATCTCCAGAGATGAGGATGATTGTAGGAAGGATAAGAGTGGTTGGATCAGGTGCATAAAGATCCGCAAATCGGCCTAAAATAATTTAAAAATTCAATTTTAAGCATTTATGATTTGAGTGTTTATAATTCCATACGCATTGCTTGACGTAGTTTGTCATCTGCTGCATTCTTCGAGTTTCCACTCACATGTACAACGTTAATATTAGCATCATTCAGTTCCTGGGATAAGAAAAATCAATAAAAAATCACAAAAAAATTTAAGATTTGAAGGATTTTAATTTTCAAGTGAAATCTTAATAGAAATCCCACCTGGATTAGAATTGCAGACTCTTTATGGACATCCTACATGAAAAAAAAATATTTTGTCGTTTTTTAAATTTTTTAATGCAAATGAACGGCTTACACAGACGCAAGTAAATTCAGCCTCATTATATCCAAAAAAGAATAATTCTCTGATGAGTTGAACGGCGTGAAATGCGGATTTCCCTTTTGGAATCTAAATTTTTTAAAAATACCATTAAATACCCATGTAAAAAAATGAATTATATTTTTTTAAAGCTTACGTGACAATTCTCAATATCCCAAAATACACCAATTGGGATATTATGCGAGTTGGACATGGTGCTACATGAAGTTTTGGATGGATTATAAAAGCTCGGGCAAGGGGCATGCCCTGCACTGACCTCAGATTCGGAAATTGGTTGCAATTGAGAGAAATTTTGATGAAGAAACGAAGGATTAGATCCAGGATGAAGATTAGAATGGACTCGGAGGGGTGAAGAATGAATAGGAAGATCAGAAATTGAATTGGGAAGTTGTAAGGGCTGTTGAGGTTGAGAATAAAAATAGGATTCGCTTTGTTGTGGCTGGAATTGTTGCAGAGATGGAAGAAAAGGTGGTGGTTGTTGTCGGAGAGGACTAGGTGACGAAAGATAAGGTAGTACAAAAGGATAATATTGATTGCTAGAGGATGAAGATGGTAGATTCAGTGGAGGGAGCTGTGAAGGCTCTGATGATGAGGTGGATTGCTGTTGAGGTGTAATTTGATTTGAAGGATAATAAAGTGTAGGTTCATCCGAGGAGTCAGGAAGTGACCACGGGAGTTCTTCACCTTCTCCTTTTTGTTCAAGCCTTTTGACTGTTTTTAAAAAAACAATATTTTTATGATTAATTAAATTAAATACACCCAATATAATTGACTTACGCTGACGCTTCTTCTTAGCCTTCTGTCCCATATTTTTTAGACTTTTTAATTAATTACAAAAGATTTTGAAAGAGTCGAATTATAAAATTAGACGGTAGATTTTTCACATGTTGTCACACTTGAGATCATCAGCAGCTGCTCCAATTAATTCTTGACATTTAAGCAGCAGCTTCGATCTAATCTGCAAATTAAAAATCAACCCCAATTATTAATTAAACAAGATTCAAATTGTAAAATCAAAAAAATCAATCTTTCTAAATTAATTACAATTTAAAGTTTGTCGCTTCAACTTTGGAGGTGTCACGAAGAAGGGGTCACTAGAATTTTGTACTTGTCATTATAAATTATTGCAAGGGGTTCATATCCTCTAATTGACCATTTTGAGAGAGGTCAATTTCAATAAAATCTACATGTCACACTTTTTTTAAAAAGAGGGTGAAAAACTTTGAATTTTTCGCCTGAAAATAGCATATATTAACACGGCCTACCAGGGGCCAAATCAATGTTTTTTAATGCAATTTAATAAATAATCTAATTAATTTAATTCGCATATTAATTATGAGAATAATGAGCTTACTAATGATTAAAATTAACTAATTGCAATTATTAAAATAAATACAACATTGGTAAAACGTCTTCCAAGTTTATTTTTTTAAAAACAGCAAGTTTTTATTGAAAAACGGGCTTTTTACGTGACTAATAAAGTACTAATTAGTATTAATTTAATGATTTACACAATTATCATAATTAGAGTATCTTTTTTAATTCATTCTTCTTGAAACTGCCTAATCATTTCCGCTTCATGCTTCTCCCTTTCTTTTTTAATAAAATCTTTAATTAACGTCTCGCTCCTCTCGTCCTTTGGGAAGTGATTAGCCTTCATTTTGACGACCCAGTCCTCAAAGTATTCCGCTTGATTGTAATAGTAGAAGATGGCCACAGGGAATGTCACGTACAGGGCTAATTTAAATACTTCTAAATGCCAAGTGCCCATAATCCTGGAAAAAAGAAATAAAAACAAATTAATTAATATAATTTGATTATTGGAATAAAATTGCGACAACCCCCCTTAATTAGATATAAATATGATTAGTCCTTAATTAAAATTTCAAGCTCTTAATTAAATTAAAAATCAGCATCTTCAAACCTTGCAAAAACTGTTTGAAAGTTGAGATTTTTTTGGGGGTGGCGGAATCGGAGGTTCTCGGGGTTGTCACTGAATTTCCAGTGTTGAAAGGATGTGAATTTATTGAGGGTGACTGCTGTCACGTTGCACCCAATTAAAATCTTGAGAACAGAGAATTTGCAAAATTATTGGAAGAGATTTTTTGACAATTTTTTTCAGCAAAATTCCACAAAATTCAAACATTTTTGAAGCAATTTTGGGCAGATTTAAGTCTTTAAGATGCCTTTCATAAAGCGTCCAAAAACTATCATTTTTGGATTGCAATTTGATTTTGGAACCAGATTTATTTACGGTAATTGTCTGAACATGAATCTTGATGAATGATTATACAGTCAAAATTAGGTACATTTTGATATATAAAGTAATTAAAAAAATATTATACAAAAGATTTAAAATGACTTTCAATCTTTGTCTGAAATTTTTAAATTAAAATTCTTAAAAAATAGAGAATTCTATTATTTATATTACTAATTTAATATACAATATAATGTGGAAATCAGTCAGGATTATAAAAATGGCACTAATGTTGTAAAATAATTGGATTTTATAACCTAAATATAAGATTACAATTTACATATCGACGATATATCGTACAGTCGTATTGCGTACATGGTTAACTTATTATAATAATTTAATACACTTTGTAACTTGAGTCTTTATGTACATCTTCCTTTTTCTTAAAAGGTGCTGAACATTCGATGATGATTAATTAAGGGTGACGCTTAATTAGAATATTCCATTTGCCTCACTTTTATTTGTACTTGGGAGTTGCAACTATAAATTCAATAAGACCAATTAAATACTTATATCATATAATAGAATTATACAGATCAATGCAGCGTCATATAAGTTATATGACGCTGCATTGATCTGTTATAATTCTATATTTTTGATAATTATTGACATTTACCTAATAATCTTAGCTCGAGCATATCCGCCTTGAGTTTTAACTTGATAATTTCTCTCCAGATTAATTCCCTGTGCGCTGTTGTTTTACAAAAAAAATAGAATTAAAACAAATCTCGATTTTAAATACCAAAACTTACCATCATTTACAATCCCCATTCTCTCCAGAGCCGATTCATTAATTTTTAATAGAGCTCGACCAGTTACATTATGCTAAAATATTGAAAAAGAATATTTGCATTAAATTGAACCTTTAATTTAATTGTAGTTGAATACATTTTTAAAAAGCATGGAATATTGTGACCCCAGTTCGTTTAGGTGCCTTTCGAACCAGAGGACAACCTCCTCACATGACCAAATGGCAGGGGGACGAGGTCTTCGAGAGGATGAACCAGTTCCACCATCACCCTAATTAAAGTTCAATAAAAACAATTAATTTATGTGCATTCGACCAAATAAAAATTATAAAATACCAGTACCTGCATATTCTGTTGAGTTACTTTATTTACATTGCCATCTGGAAGAATGACCATCGCTCAGAGAGTAGTATGCAGTTGATGACGATGTCAAGAATTCCTAAAATTAGGAATTATAAAAATAATAATTAGCTCAATTTCGCAAACAATGAATTACAAAGTTTGACAAACAACATTTTTAAAAGACGTAATTTTAACGTTAAAAAATGCAATGAAACACGTAAAACCTATCAAAATGAGTGAAATTTTATGATAAACTCATTGTTTGATGTTTTAATGTCCTCAGGAGGAGTTAATTAGCGTTAATTAAAAAAATACTTACCAATTTTGAAATTTGTTCACCCAATTAATCAGATTTTTTGAAATTCCCAAAATTCCCGCAATAAACCCATATGGGGCGATGCTATACAAAAGGATCGGGGCGAAATGGGCTTTTGAATGCAATGCAATGCAATGCACAGTACATATTTGAATTACATATAAGTTGGCAATTCCATTTCTACATGTTTCTATTGTAAGAGGATGGGCGCGGTTTAGGCCACCTTACTCTCAAAATGTAAACAGATGGGGAATTTAATTAAAAGTTAATTAGTCCTACACCTCAAATAGCACCTAATAGCAGTTTTTTTTAATTTATAAAAATCAATTTATATATAATTGACATCTTTGCTATATTAAAACAGTGGGATGTCGTGGGATTCGCTTGGTATTTGAATGTTAATTTAACATATTTATCAAATGAGAATTTTTTGGATTTGGGACCTTTGGGGTTTTTTGAATCAATGGAATTCCCAACTTATATATAATGCGCTGTTAATAACGTGCAATGCAATGCAATCTAATGCAATTTTTGAATTTGGAGTTTATTGTTGTATAAATTTAACCCAAAATCAGATGCACAAACTAATTAATATTTAATTGTACATTATAATACTAGGCAGTAGTAGAACAACTTTATCTAGAATCTAGATTCTAATACATTATCACCTGGCCTGGTAGTGCCTACTGACATGATGATAAAATCTCATTAAAAAATTCGAATCATAATTCATAATCTGTCAGACAGATCTGTCTACTTGTGATCTACTTAAATAATATCAGTATTTTATGGGTATATGCAAAAAAATAAAAAAAGGATAATATTTGGAAAAAGTTCAAAAAATTATGTATGATTTGGGGATTGACCTGTGGTCCGAAGACCAAGTTTGAGGAGGTGAATGTTAACTTTTGTGCTATCAGGCCTGAATTTCATTCAAGAAATCCTCTATTTAAGTCCATCCGAGCCTCCGAGGTATTCATTCTAACATTGCATTCTAACATTCTTCTTGGTAGGTAGTACAATGATGATTGAACAATCTAATTAATTCTAATTTAGTAGGTAAAATTAGAAGAGATAGGGAAATAAGGCTTTGATATGTGCGGATCTAATATACAGATATCTGCATATTCTTGAATCCTAAGAGTAAGTACTAATTCTAAGTAATATAGTATATTTAAATTAAATATACATATATTACATTTACTTAATTGCTACGATAGTGTGTATTACTAGATGGTACAGATTTTTGGTACTACTTTCCTAATCCTATCAATGTTCAGACAATAAGTATCATATTAATAAATATAGGTAATTGAATTACCGTAATTCATATTTCATATCATACCATTGATATGTTTCAAAGTTCCAATGTACTATTATAGCATAATATACTTATGATATTAATCTTTCTACAAAGCATTAATTATACCTGTATTTCTAAAAAACACAATAGATATTCTTACCTAGTAAGTAAATTCAATATCCTATACGATATATTACTACTACTTACTACTGCACTGATATCATATATCTACTACACTCGTACTACTATACTACTGTAGTATGTAAATATTGAAGTATTGTAGCATGTAGTAGTAGGTAGGTATAATATGTACTGGGTAAGTGTAGTCACTTTGAGCTTGGCCGTGGACCATTTTAAAAATTTAAATGGACACCTTAACATACATAACTTTAATTTTACCTTCTCGTCCCCCCGTTAATTTTAACCCCAAATAAACACATAAAAGTCGTAAAACTGCGTTCCTGAATTATCTATTTAAATTTTAAAAGAGCAAATATTTGATTTTGTCTAACGATACTCTTAGTATATTATGCAAAAAAAGGATCACCCTATTAGTATAATTACTAATACATCAAAGCAAGTTTAAAAAAAATTAAAACAAAGGTTTATGATTCATGAATAAGGAGCTAACAGATTTCATATTGAGGAATTTATTTCATTGACCATTGAACAACTTTATTAACTTGATACAAGTCAGTAAAATAGGATGATTCTCAAGTTAATCCCTCTATTTTTTAGCGAGTGAAGCCGACAATTTATTTATTCATTTGCACATTCATAGCTGATCTTGAGCCGCGGTGGCAAATAATAAAAGAAAGTGCTCAAGGACGCCTTGAGCAGAGCCCACAACATAATGACTTCCACATCCTATAATTATCTGTCTATCTTTGGCCACTTTGGCCAATTGTAAGCCCACATTTGCATGTAATTCCTCCACTTTTTTTCTGTTTTCAAAAGCATATTCAATCGTACGTACGCACACAAATCTCTCACACCGCTCGACTCGCAAATTCAACCATAAAATCTGGCTTTTTTTAAATCAGATTTATTACTATTAAATTATTATGGCACTCGACATGTCCAACCAGCCAGAAATAATTGAATTTAAAGAAAAACCCACAAATTCAGATATCCTACGAATATATGTCGGCCTAATCTGGGAAGAAATTAACCTACATTTAACCTATTGTGCAATCCATTTTTTGTTTGTGACACGCAACGGCTTGCACTTGAAAAATTACTTTGTTTAATTTATCCTAGCTCTAAAAGAAACAATGCAGAATTTACTACAAAAGATTGTTCATTTAAATTCTGGTGGATATAAGAGTATTGTATGGGGATTTGCAAGGATTTGCATTATGAATTTATTAAAATTTATTCGCCAGAGATATCAGTATTTTGAAAAAATAGGATTTTATACTGAACTTTACATTACAAGAGATTAATGCGATTGATAAAGAGCCAGAGTCATTTGAACAAGGGTTTTTTTCGGTTCATTTCCTCATCTTCTCTCGACTTTTGACGAGTTTTTTCGTTGCTTGAAGCTTCGGAGATAAAACCCCCTTTGAAGTTCTCCCTCTCCTCGCTTTTTTATACTCTTTTTTTTTCTGGGGGTAGATTGGATTGAATAGAAATGAAGCTGAAAAGATTTACAAGATTTAGAGTTTGCCTTTGATCTTCTCCACTTCTTTTTACCTCGACTCCCTCTCCCTCCTCCTCCTCCTCCTCCCTCGAATGAGATTCAAATGTTCAAGTGTATGGATTTTATTTACTTTGGGGGTAAATTTGCAATCTTCTAAATCCACAAATCCACTCTGATTAAATTTATTCGGTCAATAAACTTCATCTATTCCTACAAGATCGAATATCATCGATCTAGTGGAGGATTTAAATGTTAAAATATTGCGGTTTTGAATTGGCTTTAACTTTAAAAGTTTAAATTGGCCATCCCCCTTTGTTGAGGAGCCACTTCCGGTGATGAAAAATGACGAGGACAAGATTTGCAGAACTAAGAATTATTCATAGCCAAGTTAAGAATGCTTTAAAGCCATATTCGAGCTTAGGATTAGCTTTTTAACTTGTCAAATGGAGGAGTTAATACGCGATTTATTCACAAATGCCTTGGATGAGCCCGTCCTCTCAAGGAATAAGGAAGTTTACAATTGAAATCGAGAGTTTATAATGCAATTTATAATGCGAATAAAACAAAGGTAGCTCGAGCTCGTATTATAATTAATCCAAAATGCAGATGCATTTGAATATAGGTACGTGTATGATATATGTATGATATGGCCAGAGTTGTACATATGTAATTAAGTAGATTATCTTAGAGTACATCTGCAAAATATCCCAAGGAATGAACGAGCTCAAATCAATTGTGACGGAGCCATGATTTATTATACACAAAAGCATATATTATTAGTACTATCCCCTGGCCACATGCAAAAATGCAAACTAAAGCATATTGCAATTAGTAGCTTGAGAATGAATAATCCCGATTTCGAGATTTGAAAGTCACGAGGTCAGCGAGACAACAACTCATCCTATTCCTTGAGGAACAAGGGCAAAACAAATTTACACCTATCTTATTCTACATTCTCGACTTCCCCCCCCCTTAAACATATACTACTTGCTAATCAAACGGTCATTGCAATTCCTCTCCGTTGGTCAGCTTTAAATATTCAAATTGAAATTTGTCCAAAATTAAAAAGATTCAATGGAAGATCCATTAAAGTCCATAAAGCTCCAATTGTTGAAATGAAAAAAAAAATTGAAAAATTGTAATTTTAAAAAATTTTATTGTAGATTTCAAGAAATCTTCCGACCTTCTTATCCCAATCTCCAACCTTCGGGGGAAGACTTTTTAAAAACACACAAGTTTCAATACCCAAAACCTGTCTTTGTCTTGTTATACAACTTGGAGGCTCGAGATAGCATGTAGAAAAGTAAATGACATTGTCAAAGTCATCCTCATCATGATCATCTCTTTTTATTGTAATTATGCTACCCCTTGTTTGCTGCTTGTATGGAAAAGTTATGATTTTATTCAATTAACTTTTGAGGATGCTTTAAAGTAAAATTTGTGATTCTACGTGCAATGAAAAACCAGTTAATAATGACGAGTTGCCACCTCTTGAAAGGCTACTTCCGGTCTTTGAATTACTCTTATATATACCTACATATATCCTACGATATATAATTACATGAAAGCTAAACCTAAGCATAATTCGAATCAGAGTCGACTTCGAGAGTGAAATGATGTAGATTTGAGTGCCAAGAAGCAGGGCTCGCTGAAATAGAGGGAACGTCCTTCTCTTGAATGTAAATGAGCAAATTTTAATGGATTTTGTCCATGCCCTTCACTCAATTTAAAATATTAGTTGGGATCTGTCATGAATCAAATGACAAAAACCCCTCTGGATATAACCTATTATCAGGGTATACAACTAATACTACCTAATAGAGTACCTACTATTTTAAAACGCATTCTTTTGTCCGAATGTCAATTTTAAACCCCACTCTTACTATCCTCCTAGCAGTAGGTATATAATGGCTATATAATACCTATTACCTACTTGTATTATGCAACTTCCTTATTTTTGTTGTCCTATTCCCAAAAAAGGGTTTGCACAAATTATATTCTACTAATAGACTAATTTACACATGTTTGCTATTAACTCATTAAAGGCATTAGCTACCTACCTAATTATCCTACAGGCTTACAATTAGCCTACTACGGATACAAATTTAGACACGTTCCATTAAGGGTATGCTTTGAATTTATAAACCCTCAAAACTTGTATTTAGATCTGTATTTTAATTACTTAATATACTAGGTAAATACTATGCTATTTAAATAGCAATGTGAAGATATGCGTAACTGCTTAAGAGCTTATAGTTTATACTACTACTACTGAATACCTTAATTCTAAAGGATTTACTTTAATAGGCACTCTTAGATAAAAGTTATTAAACAAATGATCATCGTGCAAATTGAATGCTCCAAAGGATTAAAATTTGTATAGGCTATTTATTCATTGGATTTGCAACGTACCTTTGAATTGTTCGGATATACTACGAGTATTCTTAGTAGACTCAAAGATTCTACAAATTAATTGAGACAACTGGTAGCCACCCTCCTCCCCTTAAAGTGTCCTAAGTCTTCTATAAATTCTGAATTAAATCATACTAGAATCCTCGAAGAATTGTTTTAAGCCATCCCCCAATTCATAAAACAACAAAGGGGGCCGTTTGTTCAGTGCGTGTGAATCCATAAATCTCTCAACGGAAACTTCTCAAGGAGTTGTAACGAAGATCGCTCTTTAGTTAAAGGCTGATACGCACATTTAAAAGATAAGGAAATACAATTGAGAATCTTTTGAAATTCCTTCAAAGACTGGCAAGAATCCTCGAGAGTCAAAATAGTTAACTTTTTTTTTGGAAGACTTCTAGTCGTCATTTAAAGCTAGCTATGAAGCTTTGAAGCTTTGAACAAAGGGTATTTACAAACCGTATATTCTTCAAATGATGAGAGGTTTTTGGCATCAGATCAAATCTCGAATTCTCGACTTGAAGAGCTCTATTAATACAATACAAGCATGTATTGCATAGGTGATCGTACGTGGTGAGTACAAGACACGTTCCCTTTAAACTTGAATGCAAAAAATGTGCAAATTTGCAAAAACTAATAGATTTTTATTGTAGGATCTGATAATGATTTACCACGCGCGAGCGAGAGTCGAGTCCTCCTCAAAAAAAAAAAATTAAAAGATATTTCGAGGGGCTGTTTTTGGCTCGAGGATCGATCGCTTATGATTAAAATATTTCGTAGTATATGTAATCTTATTATTATTGTTTAAGGAAAAATATTTGGTATGCAAAAGGCATAAATAATGAATCATCCTAGCTAAGTAACTCTGCTGCTGTATAGTACACCGACATTTGTCCTTGGGTGTATTATCGAGGGAACTTAACAAAAGAAGAACTTCTTCTTCTTCTGAAGAAGACTGATTCCTCTACAGTCTAGATATATCAAATGTATTACAGGTAGGTAATAGAGCAAACTGTTCCAGGTTCAAGGATGAAGATCAGAGATTATATATTATAATAGTATCTACCTACTTTCAAGTTACACCTTCGCATCAAGTGGGACTGTGTGAAGAATGGGACCTTTTTTGGAGGGACTTGAATTTAAAAATACTCGATATATATCAATATTACGGATATTCATAGGATAGTAAGGCATATAACCCAAGGGTCATTGAGCTATCTGAAGGAAGGGCAACCCTTTGAAATAAAAGGGGATCTGTCCCTTAAGAGTCTTTGTTTACACATTTATTTGAAAAGTGACCTTCCCCTCAAAAAAGACCTTGCCTTAAAGGCGAGTGTACTGACCTCAGGGAGACCCAGCGAATGATGAAGTCGAGGGATCTGATCAGTCCATCCCATTCCCAATTCTTGTTTACCTCGATCTTTTTGAATTCGATTGCCAATTTAATGCTCGATAACTATGATTAGGGTTATTTAATGAGCCAGGAGGAGATGTATCTTTTTCATACGAGTATTTTACTACGTAAAATTACGTTGCAAGTCTTTAATTTGTGCAAATTAAAATCCTCAGACTTTTCCTTCTTTTTTTTTCAAATCTTCTTCTTGTAGCAGCATGATCTTACAGGCATACACCCCTAATTTTAAAGTAGTTTTTGCAATGTATACGTACCTATGTATCGTAGAATATGTAACTTTCAAGTAATATATCTTTAAAAAAAGATTATCTAGAGTCTTTGATTCTACGCCCGTGGGGCCGACAGAATTGACAAAATCGAGGAGCTCGTATAAATAAACAAATGGGGCTAAGAAAGCAAACGGGAGCGGGAAATGGCGGGTGCGTAATCTGTGTAAACTCGGCCATTAATTATGTATCTTTTTTTCGGCGGGGGTTTTGCCGTTTTGGGATCACCCCGAAACTCTCAATCTATAATATCCGTACATGATATCTTATAAGATTTCAAGTTTTATTAAAGATATTTTAAATTCTTGATACCCCCCAATAAAAATATATAATTTACGGATAATAATTATTAATAAGCCTCATAAAACAATTACACACTGAACCCTCGATCATTATCCTCACAAGCCCGTGCGGCTTTATTGCAGATTCAATCAAGACCCTCGCTCAATCAAATCTAATAAAGTTCTCCAGTACAGTCTCCAATACACTCCAATATACATACTACACCTCTAAGCTTCTAGTGGCTCGAGCCGACTCTCTTTGATTCTCAAAATCGAGTCCCAGCAGTAAAATGCATTTGACTTTGGTGCGAATAGTCTCAGTCTTGTTTTGGAAGTGGCTGAGAGGAGGCTACTTTGACTTGCTCCTGCTCCGTGTGTGTTTTCATCTACTCCTCTATCTATTCTATTTCTACCTAATAAGCTAACCCTACATATTCAAGTGAGTTTCAGCAAGTATCACAAAACTAATCCTTTTTCCTGACCCCTCCCTACCAAAAGTGACTCTCAAACCTGACCCTATATTTATTATATATTCAAAAGTGGTCCCTCAAACTCTCGTAATACAATTTTAGATATTACACAATTTAAACACCCTTTTGGGGCTACGTGCTATATGCTACGAGTATTTGTGAATTCATACACAAATTTTGAGGCTGGAAATTGTGTAAGTTCCGCATACATAAAAAGGGTTAGGGATATATTTGGTATTTACTATATTACCACTTAAAAAAAATTCGCGAGTAATTAAACTCGTTAATTAAAGCCCCTTTTTGCAAACTCTCAAGTCTAACTAATACTTTTCGCGTAAAATAAATGTGCCCAATTTTTTTGAGGGATTTTTACAAGTTCTAAAATCGAGTCGAGACTTGCAATCATAATATTAATCAGTTGGGCAAATATTCTATTAATCTAATCCTGGGTGCAAACAAATTCTTACATAAAAATGCCCCAAATTTTTAGCAATTTACGCCGATTTGTCCCAATTTAGTTCGATTCATTAATCCATGTGCACACCTCCCCCGATTTAATGGGCTCGGGAGGTTAAGAGTTATCGGAGAAATCGGGATTTCTTAAAGTTAAAGGGGAGTCTGAGCCCAAAACCTGAATTCCTCTTTTCCTAACCAAAACTAACGGCCGATTTCTCATTAAGCAGCTCAAGTTAAAACTCCACTTTTCTCTAGACTCCCCCCACTAATTGCTAATTTACCAGAAGAATTTACTATAAGTTTTTGTCCCGAATTCCTTGTAATTTGTAAAAATTTGTCCCCTAACAAATCTTACCTTCCCCATTCCCTGCAACCCTTTTTAAACTGTGTGGATTTTTTTTTTCAATAGCTCGAGCGAGAATTAAATCCCGAGTTTATGGGCCCTCGGTGTAGAATAAAGGTCTCGTTCGAGAGTTTTAATTAAAAACACAAACTTGTGATTTACCCCTATTAAGAATCCCCCTTCAAAGGACTTTGGAGTAGGAGTAGGTAGTGCTCTATTAGTTGGATTAAATGAATTTCTTTTTTCTTTCTTTCTTTAGGCCCGGGCTTAAATCCTCATTGTAAAGTTTCTGGACAAAAGACCACTGGAGGAAATAGCCTCAATGTAAATTACATTAAATCTACATTCAAAAAAAAAATACCCGGAGGATAAGGAGAATTAAAGAGTTTAGCTCTAAAAAGGTTCTCTGGTTAGATGGACAATTTTATTAATTGTTTGGACCAAAAGGAAATGAAGGATATATTTGAATAGTGTGTGGTTTACCCCATTACCTACCCCTGCAGTACAGGAGCTAGAACTGAAATATACAATTTGGTAAGTGAATATTCCATTTAAAATATGCAAATTTACATGGGCATGGGGCTTTATTTTCATTCAATATCCCGTACATTTTTTTTTTATAATAAAATAGAGAATCAATATGCATATATATACGAGTAAGTTTGCGATACCTATGTTAAAGGGAGCTTATCAGGAAATTCCTTAAAAAATAAAGCAATAAACGGCCAGACCCTAATATTGTGCTAGCTTGCGAATGGAGCATATACGATGGCTATATGGAGTTTTGTATTAAATTTAACAAAATATTTGTACAAGCTGGGCTCAATTTTATATTGGGCCAAGTATATGATGGGTTGATATCAGAAGAAACCTTTGACAGGGAGAAGAAGATACAAAATTGCAAGCACAACTTTGAGCTAAAATCTATATTTCTAGACTGGTATATACTACCTACTTTGGTGCATGGTTCGATATACAAAGTATGAAATCGGAGGCATCAATCAATAGACGGCCCTTAAATTTCATTTTTGAGGGCTTTTTTAAATTTTAAAAGCACCCTCAGCTATAAAGAGACCTGGAGGAAAAGTTTGGTGGTCCCTGAAAGTGTAAATTGTAAATTGTTTAAGATAATTGTCAAGTTTGGACATAACTTAAGCATACAGGGTATTTTAGAACATATCCATTTACAAGTAGATCGTATCAGTATGGGTTGGCCAGTCTGGAACTATGTAAAAAGTAGCCCTAAAAGCAATGTATTTCCGTATGGGAAAAGTGAAAAGGTGTGGGATAGTTTGAGTGTGCAAAATAAATGGCTCCTATTCCCCCCCCATGTGAGCTTCATCCAGGATTTTAATGGAATTGGTCTAAAGGTGGCAAAGTTCTAAACTTTTTCCCCTTATGCAATCCTCCTAGTACAATATATTTATTGTATTTTGAGTATTTATGCTCCTGTTTACCTTCTCTGAGCATTAGCATTATTAGTTTTGCCATTTGGATCATTTTGGATGGGGAGAGGGGGGGGGAGGGAGAGTTTTTGCGTGATCCGAACCAATCTAATAATCTAAATGCCCCCCAATGCAATTGTACATTGTACAGTATAGGGTCTAGACCCAAGGAGCAGTTGAATTGGATTAGAATGGTGCAAATTCCCCATATGTATAATGCTCGGGGATTTGGAGAATGTCAAATTCCTCATGAGTTGTAGCGGCCACAAATCTATTTGGGCTTGGGGGTGGGGGGAATGCGAAGGTGGAAATAATCATGTAATTATTTTATGGGAATTGGCCCTTTTGGCCTTTTTTGGGGTTTTGAGAATACAAGGCAAAATCGGGATTTTTGAACTCCCAACCCAAAGTCCCCGGCTGACATTTGAAACAAGAAGAAATGATCCCTATAAAACCCGGAATATGACTCAAAATAGCATAAAATGATATTAAATATTAAGGCGAGTAGGGTGCGTAGAATATATAGTGCTGCATATGTGTAATAGTGGCTATTGTGTATTGCTCGTACCTATTTAAAGGGCCCGTTGTGCTTGTCTTATTAATGAGGGCTATTGCATAACATATTTACTAAAGCATTAACGCTGCTAGCAGCTCCCATTTAGAGCCTAAAGGGACTCTTTTCAAATCGAGTGTAAAAATTTAAAAAGTGAGACGTGTAAATGGGGAAATGTGTAAATTAATCAAATGGGAGCAAATATAGTGAGATTTTGAGCTTTTGAATAGTTTATGAGATGTGAAAAAGTCTAGTTATGAATTAAATAGGGAAAGATTTATGTACGGAAGCTAGCCAGCCTGGCTCCTCGAGTCCCTTGAAATCTGGAAAATATGACAAGACATGGAGGAGGAGGAGGAGGAGGAGGAGGTCCAGAGGATTCTTAATTAAGATTTATATGGATTAATCTGGGGATTATTTGGGACAGACTCTGACATATGTAACATTTCCTCTAGGGGTATGGCCGTCGAGAGCTACTTCAATAAAATATTTCTTGTCCTCAAACCATGGGCTGAATAATCCAAAAGATTTTAATTACTTTCACACATCCACAACTACATTCAAATGATTGAGGGTGAATTCCGCGACCTTCGCTCGTACGCATTTCCGCAATCTTTTAATAATTTAGTTGTGAATATATTCTTAGCTCAGGATCCCACTACCTATAAGTCCCCTAATTAAGCCATTGTTACACCTCGTAATATATATCAATCCCCCCAAGGGGAATAATTCGATTAAAAAGAAATGTTTAAAAAAATCTCAACATTTCCCTACATAAACCTATATGCCATCCAGCCCATTAATTTTAGGGACTAGGATCAATGATAATATTTTGGAGGGTTGTAATCTTTTGTACTATTTATCCTACTACGAAGGAAAAGCCTTTGAAATTGGATCGAACTCAATGAACTTAATTAGCTCGTTTCTTTTTGAAGGGTCCAAAATTTGAGGCGAAAAAAAATAAAAGTTATTTTTAGTGAAGGCAATTAATTTCGATGATAAATACTACTACGATCCCATATAGAATCCGTATTAGTAAATTATATATCTCAAGTATCGTGCAATATTTTATTTCTAGCCTATACTGATCCCCTACAAAGGCTACAATTTATATATCCTAAGTAAGCAATTAGCGAAAAATCCTACTATCATACTACCGGTTCCTACCCCCCTTAAGTTCTCTCAATTCTTTTGAAGTTTACAAGCAGCAGCAGTTGGAGTATGAACTTGAGCAAAAGAATTTAACGAGGTTGAAGTCTCAATTCAAAGTCATTCTTCCTAAGCTTTTTTTATAATCTTTTTCTAATATTATACTCCTACGATATAATACTATATGGTAGTAGATCTAAAGCTTTTTGTCTTGCTTATTCCAATCAAAGTATAGCCTAAACAGCCTTGCCATTTGGGCAGCTAGGCCGGCTCTAAAGTACGGCCGTGTACCCTTAAATGATTTCCAAACTCAATGAACTTAACATCTCGTTAAATTATTTGATGAAAAAAAAATGCAAAGAGCTTTGACTTTGACAAATCAAGCTATTTCACTTTAATTTGGGGATTGTTTATATTAAATACTAGAATGAGTAAAACTTCCTAATTGGAGATTTATGCACCTTAAATTCATTTTTGCCATTTTACCTTTTTTGCCAAATTAACTTACGATACATATGCATATAAGGGTATCCGGAAATTACCTATAAATTACCTAGATAATAATTTACCTATAAAAATTTTATAACTTTTGACCCCATGAACCAAACTTGACCTCACTTGACCCAGTGACCTAGTTCAAGTGAGGTCAAGTTGGGTCAAATTAGGCTAGGTCATATGGGTCAAAAGTTATAAAGTTTTTATAGGTACTTTCCTACACCCGCATATAAGATTACTAATCCTAAGAATTGCTAATCAATTGTGCATTTAAATAGTCAAAATACATATATCGTGGATAGAATTTGAGTAGGTCTAATTTGCAATAAATTAAATTTTTATGGAATATTTTTTTAAAAGCTTCATATTGTCAATTATCTAGATATTGTATGTAAAGATGAAGCATTCTTGAGCCATCTCAACCTCCAATTTATTCAAATACTCTTGCTTTTATAGGGCAAAATAATCTGCCTAATGTTTAAGCTACTCGAGTATTGATAATTTGATACCTATACTTGTATAAGGTACTATGAGTAGTACATTGAGTAGATATAATTGTATCCTAGTAGTATTACATGGCCTAGAATCATTGGGAGCTGTTACGTGGTTTTAAATATTCAGATTGGAGGAATTTCAACTTTTCCTTTTAAAACTCGTACAGTTTGTCAAAGGAAACTTTTCAAATTGCATGCTCTCTCAGCCTTAAAAGTGCTTCCAAATTTGCATTAAACTCTCAAATTCCCCATATATACTCGGGATATGTGTAAAGTGATGTATTTAAAATGTATTTTGTAAAATTTCCATTCCTCCCACCTATTCCTCCTTACATACTTGTGTGTTTGTGAGCGTGTTCAACCTTTTACACTTTGGCCAACTTTATTAAAACTCTACTGGCCCAATTTTAGGGCACAAAATCATTCATATGCAAAAATAGTCCACCTATTTTAACTTAAATTGTTCTTCTAGGCTCCCTTTAACCTTAACCTTTGGTTAATATAGGCTCAATTTGAGGGTGGAGTAATTTTATGGTAAAATATATCGTATTTTGCATAAATAAGGAACCAAATCCCATTTGGGAGAGGGCTAATCTTTATCCAGTAAATACCCATATAATATCCCAATTGTTCTTTCCCCTTTGGGTCATTTGAATGTCGACATTTCTAATTTCTGGTGCACTTGTAAGTTGTAATATGTACACTTCTTTTAAATGAAAGTGAATTTAAGAATTTTATGGTACCTAGTACCTACTAGTGGCCAGCTAGCATGCAGTATTAATCATATATGCACCCTTTGAGACGACCAGACTGATCTCCTCCTCAAGATTACGCGTAGACTCGAAATATATGCATATGTACAATATATTCCTTGTTCAAGTGAATTTGTAATTTAACCAGGTATGCAAAAAAAAAAGAGTCGAATCCAAGTGGATTCATACTCTACATACAATAACAATATCCTACGAGGAAAACTACCTTCACTGACTCTGCTGCTGAGGAGAGGGGAGGAGGGTGACCTTGAGGAGAATCATCCTCATTCTCTTTCCATTAGCGAATTCTTCATAATTGTACAAGTATCTGTATTTGCAAACTACAAACTACTACAAAGGTACAAAAGCCTTTAAGGCGTATACCGCGACAAATGTTTTGCACATACGATCATATACACTGCATGTATGGATGAGCTTTTTGCTTTCATAAATTTTATTGATCAAACTCTTCTGCTTGATACTACTATCGTACAATAGGGAGGTATACCAAACCCCTGGGTAAAAATGCAAAATTCATCTCCGCATTATGATAAACTCGATAAGACTCTGTAGTGCATTTCTTGTTTGAAATGAAAAAATTATAAATGAATTTAAGTGCAAGTTTTGGGGATTTTGAGTGCAAATCCCCCCATCTTAAACCCCCATACACTTTAAGATAATGCGCATTTACCAATTTTTAATGAATATAAATCTGAATTTCTGAATTTTGGATGTAAATCTAAATTTACATTCAAACTCGCCGGAAAGAAATGAAGATTTGATGGATTTGGAGGGGATTTTGATGAAGGTTGAGGTCTTCCTGAGTGAATTGACATTGAAATTTGAAATTGGCTCAAGTGAGAGCACAAATAATACATTTACTATCCGTACGTATAATCGATAAAGGGAAATATTCCGATCGAGGAAATCAATATAATTTTGCTCCGTTTGCGACAAGTTAATTACCCCGTAGAATTTTGACGCAAAAAACCAATCATTTTTAAAAATTGATATATTAATATTTGTCCGATTAAGTAAATTTGATTAGATTTGGAGGAAATATACATATAATGTCCGGAAAGCTCGATTAGTGTCAGCCACAATTTATGGTTAGCCATTTGGACCCATTTCGAGCCTAAATACCTCCAAATATTATATCGATAAGTCGGTGGAGCACTACCAGGCTCCACTCCTGTGTGTTGTGGGCTGCGGATTAATTCATCTTTGCCCTTCTTTCGAGGGGATAAATAAATATTTCTTTTCCAACCGATTGGCCCTCCTCCCTCCGAGTACCCTGAGGAATTTTTATAGCTTCAAGAATCCCCAATTTTCCACTAGATAAGACTGGTTTCAAATTTTGTAAATAAATATTTCTTTTCCAACCGATTGGCCCTCCTCCCTCCGAGTACCCTGAGGAATTTTTATAGCTTCAAGAATCCCCAATTTTCCACTAGATAAGACTGGTTTCAAATTTTTGGGTTTTGCAAAAACTTTGTAATCCAAATATTGGGCGGCCGAGTGAGGGAGGAGGATGTGTAAAGTGAGAATGGATCCCAAAGGCCGAATCAAAAAATATCGGATAACATTTCCCGCATATCCTTTTTTTGATCCTCTGGCATATACTGTATATTAGATGCAATCCACCGTTCCTCATAGCGTCCCTTGGACTCCCAAGATATCTTTTTAGTCAGGGCTCAGGGTGTGTTCAGTGTATTCAAACTCGTATTGCATTTATGGATATGATTATGACCTCAGTTAAATAGCTCTCCACCCCCAAATTTTATGAATTTTATGCATTTTATGCGATGAATTTATCAAGTACGCCCTAAGAAGTTAACCAATGGGACTGGGAATGATCTTTTTATACACTGTTCAAGACTTGAGACTTTATAACAGCTTCAATTATTCTTTGCACATGTTTTAAATAAAGTAAACAGAGGTTAAGAGTAAGTCGAGAGACCCAGGAGTAGATTGAACCCTTGTGTAATGCATACAAAATTAGTACAAATCCACAACCAAATTAATTAGGACAGGATTTCATAATTTTAGGGAATATTTCTTCATTTTAGTGTACAATATCCATTTTAGCAAATGAAGAATTGAGATTTGAGTTTAGTAGCTGAATTTCAGACCCTAAAAGCTTAAGATAAAATTTATTCTGAGAGATTTGTTGATGTAAGATAAGGCAGGGGGGACGTAGTATGGCTTCAGCTAAAGGTTTAAAGAGGAAATATATTTATAGATAAATGAATCGATTTTGTACGTAAATTGGGGTACTCTATACCCTACTATTTGAATTCAGGTTAGGTTTGATTTGCTAAAATTTATCCAAAAAGATTAAATTGCATTCCCCAAGCTCCCCCTCAAGAAGATAAGGATCACGGGTAAATAATACTAAAGGAGGACTTTGCAAAGTTGAAATAAATAGCAAAAAATTATACTGGAATTCGGGGTCTATTTAGGTTTAGCACAAAGTAAATACAAGTAGTAGATGGAAAAGTTCAGTAATCATTTCAATATACATTTATCAAATCTCGTAAAGTAAATTTACTTGGCCCCAAAGAATACTGTAAATAATTTATGAGTCCTGGGGCCTGGCCATGCCTATTTGCTATATATGTATAGGTAGATATAGGTATATAAAATAAATAAAAAT
Organism: Megalothorax incertus; assembly: GCA_036507255.1. Classification (NCBI taxonomy): domain Eukaryota; kingdom Metazoa; phylum Arthropoda; class Collembola; order Neelipleona; family Neelidae; genus Megalothorax; species Megalothorax incertus. The sequence goes on along the minus strand of JAAZTK010000037.1, from coordinate 1,864 downwards.
AAAAAAATTCTAAAGCATTCGAATCCTAGAATGGATTAGTATTTGTATAATACTAGGTATAGCAAAAGTCACCTCCAATTTTGAGACTTTTGAGTGGATTACCCCTGAGATCCCAAACTCTTTTTCCTCCATTTGTTTTACGCATTCAAACCCCTCATGGACTGATCCTGAGTAAACTGAGGAGTAAAAGAATAAAACAATTACCTGGTAAAATGATCAGGTAATTGCACCTCTATTCTATTCAAATTCAAAAGTAAAAAGCCCGACCTTGCCATACTTTTGTTCAACATTTAAAAATGACCATGTTCCTTGTCGTCCATCTCAAAGAACTTTGACCTGATTTTTGAGGGGCTTTAATAATATAATACAATAGCTCTTAAATATCATTTCTTCCTACCTTCAAAAAATTAAAAAACAGAATTGAATTTTTAAAAACTTGAATTTAAAATCTGGCTATTTTAATTTTATTTAAAAAAAAAGAATTTAGGCTTGGATTTTGAAATAAAAATAGTATCTTCGACTGCAGCATCATTTAAAACACATGTATTAATAAAATGAGCTTAAGCATTGGCCACAAAAGAGTTGCTCTGAGTTGCTCCTCGGTTAAATTAACGTAGATCCTGATGGTGGTAGTGGCGGCGGACGTGAATAGTGATGATCACAATTAATGGGATCAAATGGTCGGTTGGAGGATTTTGGGGGCAAATTTCTATCTTATTTGAAAGGCAAATATAATTTGCACTCTCACTCTCATCCCCCGTACACGAATTAGCATACATATGGTACGGATTGGGAATTGAATCCCAAAGAATGGATGGGAGTGAGTTCGTCACTCAGAACAGCTCATTCCTCCATGTGTTTTATGGTTTATATAATATGTAGTACAATAATAGGTAGGGTTTTGAGCCGTTAACATGCTGTGCCGAAAGCTGAACTAATCCCCCAGCTTTAAAGGAAAGTGCATACCATTGTCCCAATTTATTTGAGTAAAACCGGAAATACCATTGCATTGGCTCATCATCACACATTGGCAGAATTGCATATGCAAATTTGCATTAAAGGATATAGGTAGGAGGATTCCCCAGATTAATCCAGATCTCCAGAGCCTTAAGCCTACCTAATCCAATTGGATTTATGGAGGATGGCCGCCGTGAGGAAATGCATTTGGGTTCCCCCAAATTTAACTTTCTCGATTGCCATTTCATATTTAATAGACTTTACCACTTGCTCCCCCATAAAAAAAAGCACTACTTTTACCAAAAAGTGGCGGGTGCTTACACCATCACCTCCTCCACCTCCTCCGCCGCCGTTGAAATGGGCTATTTCGAAAGTGAATTCCATACCCCCAAAGGATCTGGGGGGCCCCCAAAAGAATTGGGAATATTTAAGGAAGAGTAAATCGAGGCGGGGGAGGGGGGGGGGGAAGAAATGCATCCGTGTGAATCTTTGATAAACCCAACTCCCTCCCCCGAATTGATAGAATAAAAGATACCATTTGTATTGTACTATTACTACGAGTTCTTAACTCTGAGGAGGCTGGTACAAGTTGGAGAAAAAGTCTTTTTTCTGAATACTGTGTGTGTGTATGTGTGGGGGCTCTTCGGAGCACTTTGAATTCTCTCCAGGAATTCCATTTACAACTCACATTTTGTGGCAAAGTACGAGCTTCATTCGGCCGCATTTCTTTATTTCACACCTTGCCACCAAATGGCCGATTCTTTCGGCCATTCTAGCCCGGTTTTCGCACCTTTTTTTTTGCAAAAGGATGAAATCCACCCCTAGTTTATTTTATTCCGTATTTCCCCAAAGCTAAAAAGTAAAGTCTTAATTGCCTATTGATTACATCTCCCTCCCCCCCCCCCCC
>JAAZTK010000036.1:0-38128 GCA_036507255.1 Megalothorax incertus | reverse complement strand
AATTTGTCGAATTTGAAAAAAAATATTTCCCGAGAAAAATAATGTTCCATGTATTACCCGCACCCGTGTATTACCCGCACCCCTGATTTTTGGAAAAAATTCACTTTTTTCTTTGTATTCCCCGCGGGCAATATGCGGGAATTTAGGGTAACAAGTAAAGTTAAACCTAGCTGAGGAATGAGGATCCGAATATTTCAATATACCTAACTCTGACAGTGACTGAGGATGAATATTCTTCTATTTTTAAGTAGGTAGTACAGATACTTGTTCTTCCTTTTCGCACTCATTAAAATACATTTGTAATTACTTGACATGTACGTAATAGTCTTCAATAGGTATATAGATATAGCAAGTTTGAAGCCCCTGAGCTGTGGCATTGCCATTATAGTAAGTAGGTAATTGCTTTCAAACTGAATATATTTTTACACCGACATTGGGCATTGCATTGGGAAAAGATGGTAGATATGCAAATTGATAAATTGCACTCTGTATATTTTTTGTATTAGTTAAAACATTGCATAATTTGTACATTTCCTTTCATTTTTCTTTGTAGATCCGAGTCCTTGAACGCCCTCAAAGATGCTCTCGACCCACACGACATTGACCCCTGGGTAAATATTGAAGAATTCACATCATGCTGCGAACGAGTACGTTTAAGCCAAGAAGCGGAGGCAGAGGATTTGATTGATTTTAACACGTAAGTCTAATTTAGTACCTATTTTTTTTATTAAAATTTAAAATATACATTTTAAAGTAGTATTATCATTACTCTTTCATTTATAAATTATTATTAAAAGGAAGGCAGGTTGGTTGGTTAATAGGCTTATTGCGAATGATGGGCCCATTTTCATTGTACAGCTGTATATACCCATTTTTATGACTATTTACTATTAGTTCGGTTTTGCGGTATCAATTAATCTTGGGATTATCATATAATTATACTGATAGTACACAGATACATATTTTGATATAGGGTTATATTGTAATTATAATACCATATAAGGAGAGCATAAAGGGTGACGGCATCCCTTTCTTTATTTGCTTCATTAATTTATCATTAAATCCGACATCCAGCCTAATATTTACAATTAGTCCCTCAGTTTAGATTCGAGTTATTAAAACTTTAAAAGTCGAGTTATTTTGAAGCTTATTTTTTAATATTAAGGATTTTTGGTCGAATTTGTCGGCCGTTTTTTATAAACCGCATTATATTGTATACGATCCAAGTTAAAGAATGAATAGGGAAGAAGTAAAGGAAGGTATTGCAAATAAATTCAAATTTAAATCAATCTGGAATAGGTCTGAAAGTAAACTTGCAACTTGTACGACGCCGCCTGATACCAGCCTTAATAGAAAGGGGGATGTGAGTGAACTTGGAATTAATGAAGTGAGTTGGTCATCTCCAATATCTCCTCCTCCATCTTGCTCAGCTCTACTCCGCCGAAGCCTTGACATAACTTCATACAATTCTTCAGGGAATTCCTTTTCTTCTTACGAGGGGAATGGCGGTGATACCAGCTCAATGTATGTTATTATTAAATACTCTTTAATTTATAACCTATATATAAATATTTCCTAATTTAATTTTTGAATTAAGCGATCTTGTCGAACTTCAATCCGAGAATAAGGAGCTTCAATATCAACTCCAAATTAAATCTGAGCAGATTGCAGAGCTCCAATGTCTCCTCCATCAAGCGGATGATTATCAAAATCAGATTGCAGTAATTTAAAATATCATTAAAATCAATATAATTTAATAAATTCAATGCATAGCATCAAAATGAGGAACATGAGCGGAAAATACGTCAAAATCAATTGAAGAATAAGCGGCTGACAATGGAGCTCGAAGATATCAAAGCTCTGGTCTGCTCAAATACAATCAAAGTTGACGTTGGAGTCCAATATGAATGCTCAGATGAGGTATAATTTCTTGTAAATAATGAAATTAATATTGGAAAGTGACAATTTTAGGAAAAGAGTGCTTCCAATGCACTCTTCGCGTCATTGAAGCCTATTTGGATCCAACTAAAAGATCTCAAAAGAACTCTAATTGAATCTGGGTATGATTTTTTAACCTTTTCCGCTCTATTTTTCATTTATTGAATATTAAATCTATTTCATTCTTTAACTAAAGTGCTGGGGGAGATCATTTGGCTTCGGAAATGAATGGAGATTGCCTTCCAGAATGTTGTCCATCACCCGAGCCTGGGGTTTCTCAACCAGAGGAACTGATCCGTCGAATTATGGAAGAGTTGAAGGGTTTCCGTGAGCAAATACAATTGGTAAGCCATTCTCATTTAAGATAAACTCTTTATATTTTATTATTTATCTAATGGATTTTTAAAAAATCAAACAGATTCCTCAAAATGTCAAAACATCAAATGGAGATTGTGCGCCGTCATCTCCTCCATCAATCCAGGCTGAAAATAAAAATTATTCCAACCTTGTCACTTCATCTACTCAGACCTCCACGCCTTTGCCATCACCCCGTAAAGGAGCTATCTCACAAAGTCTCCACAAACCTGGAAATGAGGATCCAAATGATGAGAATATTGATGAAGAAATTTGCAAAGTTTTGGAGAGAATGTCTTTGCGTGATGAGAGGTTCGTACTAGATATAATGTATTTGATATATTTTATAAGTTGAAGAATAATACAGCCAATACTATACCTTTACAATAGAATTGTGTACGATATTAAATTTCCGTATTGAATGTGAATAATATTATGTGATACTGTAGGATGGAGATTTTAAGAGGGCAAGTTTTTATAGAGGTTTAGATTTGAATGAAAAAGTTGCTTTACGATTACTTGGAATAAGCATTAGAGTAAATAAGCAAAGTTCATATCTGATTATAACAATACAAGCTGCTGATATAAAATTCAAGATCTTGGTATACTTGGACTCTTTAATACTTCAATAGTAAAGAATTGTGCTCCAGGCCATGAATTGGCCTTGTCAGGATTTCTTGGAGTAACTCGTGAGTCTTTCTTACTACTAGTATTAGTAGTAGATTCGTAATCAAAACCCTTTTTAAATTTACACTCCCGGTGAATAATGAACAGTTTTAATTTCACAATCTGCTCAATTTCTGGGCATTTTGAATTGAAGGAGATTAGTTAGATTTAAATGCCAAGTGTAAAACCATTTGTATTACTTTGTCGTAGCAGTTTAATATAACATTTTTATGGTACGAAAAATAGTATTTTAAATTGACATTTTTACTAATTATATTTTTCTTATTTCTTATTTTCCTTCCCTAAAGGGTTGAATCCATTCGACTAAAGGAGCCTAAGATTGTGATTGGACCTAGTCACTCTCGAATTCCTCGAAGGATGAGTTGGGCTGGTAATAGATCTGAGCCGGAGCCTCAGCCAGAGACCCGGAGGACACTATTTCGGACTGATCGAGAGAATGCCAGTAACAAGAGTATGGGTGGGGATACTTCAAATATTAGTACAGATGTCCAAAATGGTTCAAAGAGAGCTTCTATCGGAGATGAGAGTTCCTTTTCCTCTGCCCTATCTTCCCCCTTCTCGCCAATCCACCCATCCGAGGTTTTTTAATTTCTAATCAAGATAAATTAATCATTTTTTAAATATCTAAATATATAATTTATACCACACCGGTTTGTTACAGGATCCAAATTCTATTGATGAGACCGAACCAATCATTAATCCCACTGGGCTAAGAAAGCGTACGAGTACTTTTGGGCCTGTTTTGGAGAGTAATAAAGTGCCTACAATCGGCGTCATCCCCGAGAGTTTGAAGGAAGATATGCTTAGGTATTCTTTTATATTATTTTCCTAGTCCTTTCTAATATATTAAAATGTAATTCAGGTATGCATATGACCCAGCTGCACGACTCTCTGAAGATGAAGCCAAAATTTGTTCTGGAAAAGAATGGAGGATCCTCCGTGATGACCTTGATACTGTACAATATTCCCTCTCAAGAAGGGAGGGGGATGTTGGGGGAGGGGAATTTGGAGAGAGTGATGAGATTATACGCCCACCCAACCCTGATCGCATTGAAGATGAATCTGAAATCTATTGGGAAAAATTTCCAAGCCTTGTAGAGGATTTATTTGGATTTCTGGATCAATTGAAAGCCAACCAAGATCTATCTCATGAGAATTGGAATAGTATTTCTCTACGATTTGAGCAACTTGCAATGGTATTCAAAACAAATCATACAAGTCTAGCTTCCCGAGCAGAGCTCAGTGCAAAGGAGTGGGATAATGCTCAAAATTGTCTGCAAATCATGTCTACAGCCCTCAAAAATTCACTTTCCTCTCTCCAGGTTTGAGTTTTTTTAAAATTTTGATTGTTAAAATCTTTTAAGCTAATCCATTGTTTTTTCATCAGGCGTATTTGGAAAGGACTTTTGATACAAGCATCCCTGAAGATATAACAGAGGAATTAGTCTCAATTGATCACTCAAGGGAGGAGCTCGAGAGGCATATGGTGACTGTATCAAAATCCGCACAGGTTCGTAGCTGGGCCCTTGCTCCTAAAATTAAATCTTTACCTTTTTTTTCATTAAATCAATGACTTTAGAGAGCTGGAATGATGGAGATTGAAAAACGTGTATTCAAAATGATTGAAGTTATGATTCTTTTTGTTCATGTCCAACAAAATCGGCTTCTCAATCTCGATAAAGATTTCAATGTAGCAAAGTAATAAGTTTCATTTACCCTGAACTTTACAAATATCATTTCTAACCCTTTTTGATCCTTTTCAGGAATATTTTGAGCAAGAATCAACTTTTTGAAGATTTCACACGGGATAGGTCCTTGGGCAAGGTCAAAGCCCATAAAAGCGAAGATAAGGTATGTCAATTGTTTAATTATAGCCTATATTCCAATTGCTACATTTCTTGTCCTATTGCGCTTAGATCGAAGGCTGTTCAGATGGATTGATTGAACTGTAAGTGAATAATATGTATCTGAAAAAAAAATTAATAATTAATAGCATATCATCGTGTAATTTAGGATTAATTGAAAAGCAATATTTTAAAATGTCCTCTAAATTTAATATAATTAATAATTATTTTTAGATCACCCCCATCCCCAACTGATGTCTTTAATCCCGAGCTGAGGGAACCCAAGGAGGTGATCTATACAAGGTGAGATGATTTAATTAATTACATTATTGAAATTTAAAATTTGCTTGCAATGTACGTTTCGATTTAAATATTAATGGGATGAAATAGAGCCTCGGAGGATATATCATTTAATGGAATGCACCATAGGCCTTCGTGCATTGACTAGTGTATTGTATTTGTGGATTACTCCCTTGTATCGTAATAGGCTAATAGCTAGTGAATGCTTGTAATTTTCAGCTAAGTTGTCAACTAATATTCCTAGCTATCATATCGTTGCATTGAATGAATAGAGTCATTTTCTGAATGCCCCCTAATCTTGTCCTGCATTCACAATCACAAGTATGTACCTTTACCTACAGGCTACGATACATGGGCATATTTAACTAAGGGTAAGCTCTTTATTCATCTTCTAAAGGGTTTTTGGGTTGAGCCCCTAAGGTTGGGAATTCTATTTTGAATTTAGAGAGCGTAAAATATTTAATCTAATGTGTTAAATTGCATTAATATTTAATTAAACATGGAGATTGTTACACCATGTGACAATTTGGAAGGACTCAGGCTTAAGCTATGTGTATGTAATTGTATGTATGTGTCTAATTTGTATCCCTTGCACCATTTTCATCTCATAATTGTACAATAACATGCATATAATATTGTGTTTATCTCACGCATCTGCGTTTGACCCTTTCCCAAACTTGTGTCCTACTAGTCTAATCATTTCCATTTCCCAGAATCCATCCTTCCTTCTATTGCCTTTGAATTATGTCATAATAATCATAATATTATGACTTAACTCTTGTGTTTTTTTTTCAAGTGCTTATAATTCTTATTGCAGCAATTAATGGGGGTTGTGTTTTACTTTCTTCTTGCAAATGCAATCTGTACATATTTTTTAATGTATAAATTCTAATTATTTGTGGTTAATTCTTGGGAAAGATTGCAAATATATTTCTGGGAGATTGGTGCGTTAAATATGCTTTATATAATGTCTTGTAATGAGCTGTATACCTTTTCATTCATATTGGCTTGTTTGTATAGGTATTACGTCCTATCGTAGTAGTAGTTCCTACTACTAGGTAGATACTATATAATTAGTCCGTGTATTGATTTGGAATAATCTGTGATTTCAATTAAATCTGAATCTTAAAAAGGCGGGCACATTTTTACAAAAGCCCATCCTACGCTAATATAAAGGAATTTAAACATTTTTCTTTTTTTCTTTCCCTTTCTCGCAGTCATTCGAGGATCTGGCCATTAAGAATTATGCTTAATTTAACATTTGGCATGTTTCGGCTACTCCGAAAATTGCTCTAACTTGTACATTCTAATTGAAATATTGAAATATTATTGCAAATCTGGCTTTTCCTATGTACCTAGTACTATTACAAGTATTAGAAATTTATTTAATACCTAACTATCAAATTCTATGTACGATATAAAGAGTTGTAAAGATTCAAGTTTTGTTTCTTGAGATTCTTATCGCTTTTTTAAGCCTTAAGGCTCGAGCTCTCAAATATTTATCGCCTCCCTCCACCTCTTTCTTTCATCTGCTGTGCACAAAGCAATGATTAGAGGGTTGCATCATAAATCTCATAATTTAAAGTCTCAAAATAAGCTACTCTTGGACGGTTTGCGACACTTTGTACAAGGTTTTAAGGCTTATAGGTTCAATCATGTACTACCTTTAAAAAATATTTGGCGGCGACTGTATAATAGTATTAATAAGTACGATATGAGGGTTAGTTTAATACTTTTATATTAATTGCAAATATTTGTCGGGTCTTCAAAGCTGCACTTGGATGTAAATTGATTTTAGAATTGTAGTATACATGTTAAATGCTTTATTAACTTGTTAATGCTTTAAATATATATTGGCTTGTTAAGTTAGGTTGTAATTTTGTAAATTTATCTTTATAAATTAGTTTTCATTATATACTTTGTACTACTATTGCAAGGGGGGAGTGTGAATGAAATTATAAAAACGGGCCAAACAATCAAGCTTTTTTTCAATCATTCTACTACTATTATTTCAGGATCTTTTCAGAGGGATGTGAAATGCTCCGGAGAGAATTCCATTGGCCCTGGAATTGGGGGCAAACCTGGAGGGGTGTAAAAAAAGGATTTTCTTTCATTCTTATGATTTGTGGTATTTTTGTCATGTTCAAAACCCTATTTCCATCCATTTTGGTGGGCTCGACTCAGTCATCCGGATGTCAAAACCCTCTCTCTGATCTTTTTTACACCCTCATCGGCGACAACTCCCGACTCCGACACAATGCCCCGCCAGAGATATAAAACTCCTGCACACCCACTCGTCATTTCATTCAGACTCTCACATTCCTTTCTTCATTCTAAATAGGTACGAATAAACGATATACATAAGTACTCGTAGAATTGGATAAAACCCATAATTCACTTTATCTCTCTAATCTCTATTAATTTTTAAATGGGTTTATTTTTCAAATTTACATTGTAAATACAAATATTTTATTTTTAAGTTGGTATTTTACACTCTTTTTTCCTCAAATAATTTTTTTACACATAAATCTTTCAATCAAAATCCTTTGTATAATTAAATTGGCCAAATGTAAAGATATAAATTAAAGAAAAATTATCAAAAAGTTAAAGGTTTATTTCAAAAAAGTGTATTTTAATATTTAAGCGATTTAAAGATATTCAATACAAATAATATTAGATAATTTATAATATAATTAAATTGGGTTATAAAACTTTGTGTTCTTTCAAAATGTTTTATGTAATCCCAAATTCTCACCACGTATTTGTGATTTGATTTCTATTTAAAACTTGTAATTTCTACATAAGTATAATATTTCTAGATTTAAGCCACATAGATGTATTTTTTGATTTTTCCAGGTGCTTTTAAAAAGCCGTTTAAATGGATAAATAAGGCTGTATTTTTTGAATTTTTCTCAAGTTTATTGTACTAAAATGCAATGTATTACAAGTTATGTAACTCAAAGCCTACTAATATTAAAAATGCCTATAATCTACAAATATTCATTTCAATATATGTTATTACTCGTAAGTAAGCCTTTAAGGTTCTCAAGGCATATTTAAATGCAATCAACATTCCTTCCATTCTATTCTGATTCTGTGAATCTCGTATACATTTACAGGTGTCCGTACGATAATATTATATCCTATGTAATGGAAGAATAAAAAGTTTGCAATGTATTTTCAATGGTAAATAAAAAAACTTAGTTTTTCAAAGATAAACCAATTTATCCACCTTCGTATTCATTATCTATTAATCCTTACTTAACTTTAACTTTGAGAGTCAAGGCCCAGGATTGCAGGAAGTACAAGATAGGAATAGGAAGAGATGATCGCTTCAAGATATGGGAAATGTCGAGTCAAGTGTCGTTCAAAACCTCAAGTTTCAAGTTCATTTATAGTCTTTATTAAAAGAGGAGTGCTTATTGGATTAAATCATTGAACAAAAGGGTTCATCTTTAAGTCTTTTAAAAGCTCCGAGAGTAATTAAAATTCGAACAAAAGAGCCGTAAAAGCCTTAATTGAAAGCGGAATGATGAATTGGCAAATCTTTACATTTCACAAGCATATGTAATTAGAGGGTAGACGATAATTAGATAATTTATTTATTTATTTAATAAACAGTTCGACAAGGAACGTACCCTTTTAATACATAAGTGTGCCTTTATTTGTTTTTTAAACTGATTTTTAAGCAATCTTATTAAAGGTTATTTGATATATATGTAGGTACTGGTAGTAGTATTACTGCACTACTAATTATAACTGGTAGTAGTTAAATGCAAAGTGCAATATTTGTTTAGTCGGGGAATAAGTTTAGAACTTTTGCAGTATAAGTAGTACTACGTGGATACATACTACTTAACGGAATTTAAATAAGTTAAGGTTAATCAGGGGAATGTGCAACCTTAATAATACAATACCTGTATATACTCGTACAATAATACGATATACGACAATATTGTATTAAATGATATGCGATAATACATGAACAAAGAGATCAGACTGGTTAGACATGTGTGTGTAAATGTGGAATGATTTTATTTTATTGATCATAAAGGGGTAATAAAAAACGACGCAAACCCCACCATTTGTTTGGATTGCAATTCGTGCGATGAGATTTGCATAAAGTCAAAAGAAGAAGAGCTCAAGGCAAGGCTAAAGGCCCACCATCATCATCAATCAATGTGTCTTCCTCCAGCAACTTTGTATTAAAAAGAAATTGCGAGTAAAACATGATTACATATGTGTATGTGTGTGTGTCTTTTGCACTCGACTCTTGAAAGAACACCTTATAAATATCTAATGTTTTATGTGTAGAAATCCTAGAAAAAGCACGATATCTTTTATAGACAATGTACTGATATATAGTACTATTAAAGTTAAACTTATGAGCAAACTCAGGGTGATCTGGTCAATTTTTCGGGATTTGAGGCCAGGGTTTTTCAAATCCGATCCATTTCATTCTAATATACCCGGGGAAGTCGTAAATGAATCCTCTCAGTCACAATTTACCGGGACTTGAGTGAGGATCAAGAGCGAATATTAAAGCTAATTGGGGGTGAGAGCCTCCCATGAGAAAGTAAACTTGTTTTTATCTAAAATCATTCAAAACCCAGCTTCAAAATTGAGTTTTTCCCGGATTCAAACGGGAGGGGATTCCCTTCGCCTTCATCAGGGGGGATGGGGAGCGGATTTCGTTCTTCGCAAAAAATTCTAGAGCTTCAAAAGATCATTTGGGAGCGAGAAAGGCTTACTGTGGTCACTCTAGTCCGAGGGAAAGATGATCAGGACAAATGCAAGTTCCCATCTGTCCCGTTTGAGGATTTTATTATGTTCCTATTTCAATCCGCATCAAATCCTACAGCCGATTTCCCAGCTCCATCTCCTTCAAGGGTCTCTCCAGTCTCATCAACCCTATTCTCAGGACCTCCTCAATCCTTTAGCATCTTTAACTCTCTCAACAACTCCTCCGTCCCTATTATATTCTCCCCCGAACTGATTCGCCATCAATATTTTACACAATCTTCATCACTTTCTCTTGAAAAAAAGTCACCATTTACTTCATCCCCACTTCCTACACATCAATCTACAGCGAGAGAGACTGTGGGGCTGAGCAAGAGCTCTCCAAAGTTGTCTCCAAAGGGTGGAGAGCATTCAATACATCATAATGAATCTATCCCATGCACATCAACTGGATCTGGGATCCAAGAGAAAGGGGGACCTTCAGGATTTGAGAGTCGGATTAAAGAGGAGACGGTCCTACGTCGTTGCTCCTCATCCCTTTCATTTTATAAAAATTTCTCTGCATGTTATCGACCCATTAGATGCCATTACGACCTTGAAAATTATGCACTTTGTTGCTCCTCTCAATGGAAAGATGGGGATCTCTCAAATTTGGCTCTAATGAGACGACTTACCCGATCTGAACCTACAGATTTGAAGGGGACCGGTCATCTCACACTACAAACTCATAATGATTCTAATGGTGGACAAGGACATCATGACTCCTCCATCAAGGTCAACTCTCCTTATGCGAATATAACACATAAAAGAATGTCAAGACCCTCTCTCATTGACACGTCTGGTTCAGAAGGGTTTAAAAAGAGTTCAATTGGTCATACACCGAGGGTGAGTATTCAAGATGGTGCTCTAATTATGGAGCCAGAAAGGAAAGCCTCAGATGCTCAATCGAGCAAATTATACGCGGATTTGAGCAAGCGGAGGGGGACCGGAGCAAATTTTTCAACAATATCAAATGGTCCTCCAGGTAGGCGCGATACTCGGGGTACAATATTTACCTCAAATCTTGCGTATCAGCCTCCCTCCGTTGAGGGTTCTCTTCATTCTGATCGAGGGAGTGAGGCTGGAGGTCCGAAATCAATTTCAAGAGATGTTACGCCATATCCGATAAAAGAAAGATCTCTTCCAAGACACTCTCAAGGATTCTCCGATAAAAAGAGGTTGTCAAAAGCTGGAACAAGCATCAGCTCTAATTATAAAAGCTCTAGAGAACATTCTCTACCACGGGGAAGCCTTGTACCAAGTCAGAATGAGTCTCATTCGACTTCTAATAGGCGTACGAGCCAGGGTACGACTCATGTTAGCGAACAACGAAGGGGAACAATGAGGAGCGATGAATTGAACGTGTTTGAGTCAGATCCAGGTCATGAACAGAGTCAGACTCAACGCAAATCTATCCAGGCTACTCCCGGGAGACTCGAGGATTCTCTACCATATCTTGTGCATCCAGAATTGACCCAAAGTCCAGGTGGGGGAACTACAAAATATAGTCAAAGCCATCGGAAATCATTTGGAGAGCATTCTCAACGGCTTGAGGAGCATAGATCTGGGAGTTTGCAAAAAGGTTCGGGGCATTCTGAAGGATCTGGTCATTCTGGACATGATGAGCATAATCATACTCGAGTTTCCTTCCAAGGATCAAAGGGTCAGGTCGGATCTGAAGGGTCTGTTGGATCCTCCAGGAGATCCGGGGTCCAAGAGCCCGAGGAGGGTGAGGAGGAGCTCGAGAATGAGCAGAGCCCTCAAAGGAAACAATCGCATCGCAAAAGCTTTGCAGTCTCCGATCATTCGAGTCGACGTCAACCCTTCTTACCGAGGGATTCAATTGCAACACAATATGATTCAAGAAGAAAGTCAGAAATACCTTTGGAAATCTCTCAGGGTCATGGGCTACCTTCACAATCAACCATGAATAAACTCCTCCGCCATCGGGAGTCTGACCTTACCATTGCGGATGGTTCTGGTTTCATTACGAGCTCAATCCTTGGGGAAAGACCACCTCTCCCGACTGAGGAGGGGGCCAGCCATCATCATCATTCCCCAAAAGATGTGCTGGGGGACCTAGATCATTCAAAAGAGGATGGGGGGCCCGAGGTTCATACAAGCCATAGCCAACAAAAGCGGAGACACAGCCGGAAACCATCAAAGTCAATTGGGAGTATCGACAGGGTGGGGGAGCAGAGTCGTGGCCCCCAAAAACAATTGAAACACATGCAAAATCAAAGTTTGTCAATGAAACTATTTATGGACACTTTATACGTGGCTCCACAATATGGCCCCCGAGACACCTGAGTCCCGAAATCCTCCAAAAAACTCGAGGTACAAGGCTCCGAACTCAAGAGCAATCGATTTGTCCCCAATTCTATCGAAAATCACTCCGATCTATACACTTTATTAATTAATCATGGCCATTTCAATATATTCCCTTTAACTTTTAAGGTTGTACTCTGTAGTACTAATTACCTATTCCTTAAAATCTATACAATTCCCCCCAAACAAAAATTAAGATAGAAAACAAGTTTTTTTTAAAAGAAGCAATTCCCCTTTTAAATTGCTTACTTACAACATGGATTGAACAGTTTAATTGTAAAGGGTCATGCTAATTAACGAGCTAACCGAAACATAGCAATTTAAGATAGTAGTATCTTCCATAATTTGCATCACCCCAATTAGCTTGCCAATGTCCTCCTCCTCCTCCTTTGTGTAGATGGACTGCACAATATATTAATGGGTAATCTCTCAATTTTGCAAAATTTAAATGCAAAAATATGGGTAGGAAATCATTTAATTAATCTAAGAAAGAAAGAAGAAGAGTACTTGGTCAGGTTAGCCTCCGAGATGGACAAGATACCCTTGAGTGTACTTGCACTCATCTCCCAAATCTCCCATAAATCACAATCAAGAGTCTACTCACATTTAGGTATAAGTTCTCTTGGCTTTAAGCATTTTTTAAGGTCACGCTATGCACCAAATAAGCACTTTAATTCACTTAATTCACCAACATTTAAATCACAAACTTGTAATTTCATACCCTTTTTTGGGGCATCACTCTCTTGATTGATTTACAAATTTGTGGCCCTTCACTCGATCAATCTATCCAATAATTTTCAAAATGCACCCCTTCCATAATAAATCTAACTCTAATTTACAATAGGTACTACATGCAATATATTATAAGTACTGCAATATAATGCATGAATAAATTGAAGCTTTGAAAGATTCATTTTTGTATCTATTATGTATATAAATATTTTACTATAAATGAGGTATACAATTAATTGTTTTTAAAATATATACAATATTTCTGATTAAACGATAATTAACGGTAAATTGCACACTCTAAATTAAAATATTTTTTGAGTACCTACATATACATATTAGTTATTACTATAAAGTAAAATATATCTAATGAATAACACTTATATTATAACATACAGTATAAGTACTAGATCTGCAATCTAATGCACAGTCTTAAAAGCACTTTTTACCTACTAGTACCTACTACATATACATACTTCACCATTAATTGGCGATTTCGGTATTTCAAACTTAAAATAGTTTTAGAATTGTATTTACACATATATTTAAACTAGTAGTACTACAAATAATAATATATCGTATTGATAGACATGATAATATGCCTTTGAATTATAAAAATATGTATACGTATGCATACGTAGGTACTATATGTTTCAGGGATTGATTTTTAGGGATTTTGCAAAATTCCAAACAAGTGCAAAATCCATAAAAATCCAAAATCTCTGCAACCTATCCTGATAATATTATACTTAAGTATAGATATTTCGATATTGTATAGAGTTATAAGATAATTATTATCCTAATCCGGTAAATATATTGTAGTAATAGCTGTATACTACATATAAAATATATAGAATAAAATTATAGGTATTGATTATTACTACTACAAATAAGTATGTAGTATCAGTATTACTAATACTACTAGGTACTATTATCATATAATGTAAGTATACACTAAATGTAAGTATACATTTAGTTAATATAATCTGTAACTATTTTTTCTAGGATCCTTATAATGTTATAATAAAATCTCACAAATTGCATATATGTAAATAAAGATTTCAAGAGTAATTTCTTTGAAAAAAGCCATGCACGATAGATATTTAATTCATCACCTCATTCCAAGTCAAGGTTGTCTCTTTTACTGGGTCAAAATTGCATATTTCTTAGTTCTTACTCAGGAATCATAATAAAAGTTTTTTTGGCTAAACACGATGAATTTGTGATGAGGCTATCATGAGGGATAGTTTTTTTCAAGGAAAAGGAAGTCCCCTCATTTGTCTTGGATTACATTACATATAGTAGCAGTATAAAACCTTCAAATTCTAGGTAAACTCTCGCTGGACATTTATTTTGACCCCGGCTCAATTCAGGCAAGGTCTTATAGGATTTATAAATTATATTTATATTTTTACATAATACAATATCTATCGTACATAGGTATATTAATACATATATAGAATATCTAGATCATATCATAAGTTATTATTGTACGCAACTTATTCAAAATTAAAATGCTGTTCAATTAATCATCATTAAATTCCCAAACATATCTTTAATTTCCGAGTAATTAACAAATGCAGTTTAATTAGATGAACAAATCCATATATGTAAATCTAGTAATATCCAATTAATAAATTCGGGAAGTTACTTCAAGAGTAAGTACAATTTTTTGTGATATATTTGTAATAAGTCTTCTACAATGTGTGTAATTGATAGCTAATAAATTGATTCGACTCAAGATGTAAAAGTAGTAATTAGGGGCCAATGTAGTAGATTCATTTCAAGTTAATTGGGCTGCCGAAAGCTGATCTTTTTTCTCAACCAGTCGTCCTCCGCATTAAATTATTGATGATATTACATCGTATAATACTATCAGTAGGTACATTTACAAACTTTGAAAAAAATAACGGATCTTCTTCATTCATTCATTCTAAGGAGTTATACCTACCTCGCGCAGTCATCACACACGCAGTTAAGGAATCAATTATTCTCGAATCTATATGGTTAGCTACCCTGATCAATTATTTCATAATAGAGATGAATGTGAAGGCTTATGAATCGTGCTTTTTATTCAAAGACAGCTCACAAAACAGAGTTGAGAAAAAGGCCTTTTTTTGAGCTAGAGTTGCATCTTCCCCCCATCTGCATATGATTAAGCATTCAGCCCATTCAGAGTAAACCCCATGCTGTGTGGGGTACAACCAATTTGTGAATTTGTCAAGAATACCTATATGAAATAACTAATTTAGTAATTACCTTATCCAATGGTCAGATGACATGGTAGGTCATGGAGGTAGAGCCCTTATTGAATACAAATAAGGATATAAATGTTTTTTCACCCCAAAAAGAATACTTTGCGTGTTCCCTTCTATATAAATAGCCTTTGTGCATGAAATTTGCATTAATTAAATTTAATTCGAATATAATTCAGGTGGACTTGAACCGATTTACATGTAATATGCCTAGTAGCTACCTTCTCTAAACTTGGAGTCCTTTAAACTAATCATCAAATTCTGCAGCAGCATTCACTTGAATCCTCTAATTTAATTAATAAAAGCTTGTGTATTTTAAGATCTAATAAATCTCTTAATTACATTCATGAGGATTCAAAATAGAATATTATTTGATTGCAGGGCTTCTTTCTTTTTAAAATGGTCTGTGTGTAACGACTTTCCTCAATGTATATCGTACGGTTGGCCTTAATTACAAATCAATGAGATGAGATGTTCGCATTATGCATTTGAACTTGTTTGCTGAATGCGGCCTTTTAAGACATTCAAATGACAAGATTGAATCAGGTACTACTATATATAAGCCATAGTTAAACGCGATAGAAAGCTTAAGGTATGTGCATAGAAGATGACTTTGTTTCTCAAAAGATTTTGCGAGTGAAGCAATCCACCTTCCCGAGTATTTCAAGTGATAGGAATTAGCGCTTAAACTTCACACTCTCTTCATCTTCTTCAAATCCTATCCTATCGTAATATGTGTCCCTATAAGCTCTGATTCAAAATGATAATAATAAAAATAATAGTAATTCATGTAATAAGGCTGAAGGAGAGCAAGGTAACTTATTCACACCCTATTGCAGCCCATGAAAAAAGAGAGTTTAAGATTTTAGGGGGTGTTTAAAGAGTGTTTGGTTTGAAAAGGATGTAATCCGAGTGTTGTTGAGGAATTACGCGCTTCAATTCATTTAATATTTTAATACCCTGTTACATCTTCTTCTTCTTTAAGAGCTTATTAAACAATTGTGTAATAATGTAATTGCTTCTTTTTTGAACATATAATTGAGATGACAGCAAAACATGAACTTTGGGGGAGTAATAGGGATTTTAAAATTATTAATACATGCATATACGGATTACGGATCGAGTAGAATATTGTAATTTCTTTGCATTTCCTCATTTGGGAATAAATCACCTTTTTACACCCCCTCCAAAAAAAATGAAAGGCACACATTCAGATTCTTATCAATTACTCGAATGTATGGTACTTTTACATTTGTGTGTACTAAGGAATTGATCATCCAATGCAAATTTACTAGTTTTAGCCCTACTCGTAGTAGTACTACCTATTAATTTCATTGAGCAAGAGCACAAATTCTTAATACCAACCCAGTCGTATTTCACAAAAATTCTTATTGAAATTCATTTTTATTTAAATTCAAAATTGAGAAAGGTTTTATAAAATCTCCGGCCTGTAAAGATCAAATGGAAAGATGGTCCTTTGAATTTAAATGTGTAAATTAATCCAATTATGGCCATCTTGACGAATTGACCCCTGAATTGATATGTTAATGTTAATGAGTTGCATTTCTTAAAGTCTTTCACAGATCATATTGGCCCCGTGTAATCCTATTCTGAGTTCTGACCTCTCGATCCTCATCTAAAATCTAATTGGTAGCAAAATTTTGTAAGAAATACACAATTAACGGCCCATACCTCTTACTCCGGAGAGCGAGAGCGAGGGAGAGACATGTAGACTGACATAACTCATTGCAAACACCTTCACCTGATTCCCCTTCGTCTTCTTTCAAAGGTAGTACGGATAATATATCTCAAACTGTAAGGATGTGAGCCGTTAATCTAAACTACCTGTGGAAAAAGAGTCTCTCGATGATGATGTGAAGATATACTACTTCTATAATAGATGCAAATCTGAATGTGTGTGCAAATGAAAGTGAATGGGACGGAAGACTCGTACCTTTTACCTTTTGGTGTAATCTTTAAAGAAAAGAAGATGGACTTGTGACTGGTCAACCCTTTTCGTCTCTTGCCATCACCCGAGATAGACCGTCCTCCTCCACTTCCTCCGCTTCCTTCTTCTTTTAAATCTGTCCAGTTTTCATTAAAATAAAAATCTATTTTTTTAATACTCTCTTAAAATAATCCTCAAATCATCCTTGATACTTTAATTCAGATATTATAATTATAAAAGTGAGTTTAAAACTAGAATTAAAATCTCCTTGTGCCTCTAATAGTCTAATTTAGATTACAATTTTATTGGACCGAATCTGTTGAGTTCTAGAGTGTTCCATTTGAAGATACCATATCAAATTAGCCTTCCAACCTCCTAATTTGTGTGCGGATTGCCCCATTTAAATCGAGAATCGAACGCGGATAGCTCGAAAAAATTAAAAAGGGGGTGGAGAAAAAATGTAAGTGACTTACGGCATTTAATTAATAATTAGATTTGCAATTCAGAGTTTTAAATGGGCGGATATTCGCATTCAACTTTCCTCCGTACAGGAAGAGATTCATCTTGATCTTATCGGGATAATTGCAATTAAACAGCATTGGTGGTTTATATTCATAATTTGGGGGCGAAGCGAACGGGACTAGTCTTTTTTTACATGATTCTTTCAAGTATTATGAAAAA
Source organism: Megalothorax incertus (assembly GCA_036507255.1). NCBI lineage: Eukaryota > Metazoa > Arthropoda > Collembola > Neelipleona > Neelidae > Megalothorax > Megalothorax incertus. The sequence continues at coordinate 20,285 of JAAZTK010000036.1, read as the reverse complement.
AAGGGCTCAAATCCATCTTTTCAGGTTAGCAGGCCCAAGGTCCTCGACAAACTCTTCTTCCTCTTGATTTCCTTCAGGGAATTTCCCTGAATTATTTTACTATTACTACTACTACTGACTGATAATAAATGGAACTACATAATCCACAAGCTCAGGGGAATTACCTTATGAAATGTATACCCTATCATTAGACCCGATCAATATCTTTAATGCTGCATATATAGATCCCATTTAAAGCTCGAGAAAGGAAGAGGCCGAAGGGCAAGAGCGACAATTAGGGTTCATCAAATATTAAAAGACAAAGGCCAAGAGTCGAAAGAGTCTCAGAGACAAGTGTTTGAATCAGATTATGAATGCAGCTATTATATTTCACGTTTTTTATGGCTTCATCTCGAATTTAATAACGTGGTATATTGCAGATATACGAGTGCATATTATAAACAAAAAAAAATTGTGCACATTAAAACTCATCCCCCGTTATCTCTGGCTTAAATCACAATTGATTATATAGAACCTTATGGGATGAATTACACTAGCATGTGAATTATCTGTTTATATTCTCTACCTCGTAGGTATATCCTTTCCCTTTCAATTAGGATCCCCTTATATCGATTATATTATAGGCAATCATTCATAATTGCGATTTACTCACCAAGGTCTGTCGTCTTCGGCGCTGAAGACGACTCTGACACGTCTGATCTTGCCCTTTGGCATCCATTTTTACATATTTTAACACTACCTCGTTTGTCAAATTCATTACGCGTTCCACATGATTAATCATTGAATGTTAGATAAGAATTTAAGGAAGATTTCCATTTCAAAATCACTATACTTTTACATTTCTCAAAAATGTCAATTTACCGTCTATTCGTTGCATATATCGGCCAAAGTAGCGCCCAAAGACAATCTCCAATTTTTGGGGAATATGATATTTTTACGGCTTTGAGTCATCCTCAATTCCTCAATTTGCAATTTTGCATCACAACGGCCTGTAAGGGTATAATTTGAGTTTAGATATTGAATTACCTCAAGTAGCAAACCCATAATTTATATCTCTTTACGAAATACTCCGTCAAATTGAGCCTAAAAATAATTGTAGGTATTATAGATAGCTGGGGTTTGATTGATTTTAAATTTTAATGTTTAAATTATATTTGCATTCTTCTTCAATTAATTCTCAAACCATTTAAGATTGCTGATTAATTGCTCCTTTGATGATATTATTCAATATAATATTTAATGGGATAATTAAAGAGCTCGCAATTGCATCCCCGATGAAAAAGATGCTATTAATTGGCCTCATCTCTCGTACTTGGTAGGTAGTTGAAGACTAATCGACCTTACAACTTGTTCAGATTACATTGCCCTATTAATTTGCAAATTACTTATTACTATTAGTATATATAGGATCATTATACAGACTACAATATCGTGGGGTGCAATGCAAATGGAAAGGGAGAAGGACAACGGCTCGATACCCCATTAAAAATGGCATAAAAATTGAATTACTGAATTAAATTAAGTAGATTTGACCCTTATAACGCATTATAGTACCAGAAATTCAGAATACAGATTATACACAGATAGATTCTGCTTGTAATAATATATGTAGGTATATGGGTAGCAAATTTATAAGAAATCTCTTTATCTAATTCATAATTTTACTTTTTTTTTATTTTGCAAAATAGATTTGTTATAAACCCATACTTATTATTCTCCATTAGCCCGAAAAACAACATTGCATTACTCATAAATGATAAATCTCCCTAATTATCGTTCAATCGACTTCTAATTAAATGGATTCAATTGTGTCAGAATAAATTGTGAATTTCGTCACACATGGTCACTTTTGACATGCCATTTTTATTTACAATATGAGATGCATGTGCGAATGTATTCAGACCTCAACTTGAACAGGGCCTCCATCCATGACAAGTGACGATGATCAGTCAATTACTAAATATAGCATCAATATGCAAACTGCAATCCACGTATACTCTATTGTTGTCCCCACTTGTATTGTACTGAGCTCTGAGATTTATTGGTTCAGATCGAATTGTCTTTCACAGCTCCGAGGAGTTGTTGTATACTACTAGATCATACAAAATAAATATAGATATATTGTACGATAGAGTGAATATGACAAAGAAATTGAGGAATCGAGCCTTGAGGGATCAACCCTTTTTATTTGTAATATTTTGTATTTGTTTTGTATGGCCCTTCCTCAATTAGCACCTAGAATTTCAATGGCTTGGGAAACCTCCTCGAGAGCCATCATTGTTATATTTAAAATAAAATGCAAATGAGATCTATCGCAAATTAGAGCATATTTTAAATCTCTCACGTAAATATCAATATGTATAGAATTGCATAATATTAATCAATGAAAAACGTATATTTAAATTTCAGACTGAATTTCGGCCGGGGGAACTCGGGCCAAAATGAAGAATTCGAGGATCACACTCCTCCTCATCACCTTTCTCACATTATCACTATCGGTAAGGGTTAATCTATTTCTAAGAAATTTTCTAGCTTAAGAATAAGAATACTGTATTTGGAACAATCGGCATCAAAAAATCTTCAGAGCTCCTATTAGCAAAGGTTAAAGTCATCGCAGATGAATATCTATTCATCTATCGGAGGGTGCAGTTTTTCTTTAAAAAATAGAGATTTTTGACATTTTGCGTTATTAAAGGACCATCTATTTTTTTGCAACTCTTGAGGGCTTGTTAAGCCGCTTCATTTCCCTTTGTTTGTTTACTTAATACTTAATTTTGCTCATTTTTTCCTACCTGTCACATTCTTCCCCCTTTCGAAGAAGACCCGAATAATGGCAATTAAATATTTATGTATACCAAATTTAAAGAGTACTCCTCTTCACTTCAATTAGCTTTTATTATCCATTTTTTACTACATCAGCTCTCCTCCTCCCCGTACGTGTTCCCCTGAATGGGATTTCATAAACTCATAGAAAGTTACTCCTGAGTTTTGACAGATTTTTGAACAATTCTCCCATCGCAAGTCCGTATTTATATTTATAGTACAAGAGGGGAATGTAAGCAATTGAAATCCGGCCCTCTAAAAAAAATTCTCAAACTTTCATTTTACTACCCTATTGTTAGCCCCCCAAAACATCTCATAACTCGAATACACATAAAAATTATATTTCGAAAATCCCTCAAATTTTGTACAAAATTAAACATGAGCAAAATTAAAATGATTATCCACCCTATATATACATACGTAAGCCTACCTCTCGGGGCATTCGTGTACGCTGAAAATCCCTCCAAAGGCCCCCCAAAGTAAATTACATCACTATTGTACGACATAGAATGATTAGTGAATAAACAGGAGACCTTGTTCACTCCTTATCTGATTCTGGCCCAATCTTTACCCCTTTCATGGGCTCTATTTTCATTTATAGCCGTCCGAGAGGACACAATTCATCTAATTGGATTGACAATTGACAATGGGATGAGTATGACGATCGAGTGGACAACTCTTTAAGCATTCTATTTCTGAATCAGAATTCTGATTCATATCACTCCTAAATTTGTCAATAAACAGATAAAGGTACATGTAATTGACGGAGATGAGGCTAGTGCTACCCGCTAATAAAAAATTAAAAATCATGTTTCAAAATGGGGTACAAATTGAAATCCCGCAGAAAAAAACCCCGACCTTACATTTTTTGATACAAATTTACGAAATGAACTTGAAAAGAACCTAGATTGATTGCATATATATTGATTTCTTGAGCCGGAGAGTAATAAATAACTCAAAATGTTCCAAAATGACCTTATTTAACATATATAAATATCAAACTTCAAGGAATTGGGTCAATATCGGCTTGCTCTAATTCAGTTTACCCCCCACAAAATTTCAAGAGCCACTTGAGATGATCTTTTAAGGAGGACTAAAGACTCTGATGACATTCCATGTCCATTTAGGGGTATCTGTGAATCTCTCGGCACTGTAAATAAAAATCAATGCCTCCTCCTCCACCTCATTCATTAATATCATTATTTGGTAACAGCTTTTTTGACTCTTTTTAGCCAATTTATCCCTTTTTACACAAGTTTGCACATTCTCAAATGACTCTAATCTTCGTTTTATATGGCAAATCCCCATGTGATGAAATCCCAAGCTTATATTCTCTCAAGAATCAATTCATTTGAGATTTGTGAACATTATTATGGCTTGACTGGCGTTCATTAGTCACTTGTCTTGAGAGTTTTGACTGCAGCTCGACAGCTTAAGCTGCCAAAATGAAGAGAACCCTTGGGAGGGTGGTTGTTTTGAAGAGGACTGCTGAACCATACAGTCTAAAGACAAAACAAATTCCCCATTTGGGAGTATGCATAAGAATCTTAATTTAAAGTAACGTAATCTTGTGCAAGTGCAATAAACATAATAATGAGTACAAGTAGCTAGACTCGTAATACTCAAATTATCTAATAAGGCTCATCTCCCGTCTAATATGTAATTATTGGATAGCCACTCGATTATATCCAAAGTACATAGAGTAATAGTGTGATAATGCAAATAACTCAATCTTCAATACCTTTTTTTTAAATTGCCAAATTTGTCTGACCCACAATAATAGATACATACATACATATATCGTAATATTATTTATAATGATTTGAAAGAGGGGACCAGACTCCATTGATACCTCCACTATTCAAATTCAAATTCCGCATGTAACCATTTAATATTTCAAATAGTATATCTTATGTAGAAAACAATAGATTCGCGCATGAGAGGAGTGAATGGATATTAGGCAAATTAAACATTTCCTCTTTATGTATTACTACGTGGCCGTATTACCTAGAAGAATCATATTATCATAATCATATACAAAAAAAATTAGTTGGACATGCCAAGCAAAACTCATTCAAGGTATAGTTTAATCGACTCATATATTAATTCTGAATTCACCCAGGGTCCCCCTCCTCCACAGACCACCATGAGTAATCGGTTAAAGCTCCGCCCATAAATTCTTCCTTTTTGTATGAATGAGAAATTGCAATATAGACTATAGAATATCATTAAGGATAAGAATTAGATATCGTATTAGTACAATATAATAAATTAATAAATAAATACTATATATATATCTGTAATTTGAGATCATATATTGCATTTGTAGGATTGTCATTTGGCAAGATGACGAGAATGCACTTAGGATAAGCGAAATAAGTTGATACCTGTATGTTTCTATTGTACAATATATGCATTCTGTAATACAGATACTGATAATAGTAATACTGATAGTAACATTTTAAAAGGACCAGGAATAATTTTAGAGTTTTTCCCACACTTTTAAATGTACATTAATTTTTTTTGCTTTATTAGGTGTTTGCTCAAGACCACTATTATGATGATGAGCCGGATGACCACCAACATACTTCATGCAAAGATCACAATGCTCGATGTCAAATGTTCCAAAGGTGGAGGGCTATCTGTGAAGGCAGACTTTGATTCCCCATTTGATGGGATTGTATATTCCAAAGGGTTCTTTTCCAACTCCAAGTGCAGGTATGCAAATTAACTAAAAGCGAGAGTTGTTAAGGATGAATCATCATGAATGTCACTGTCTATTGACTTTAATTAATTAATTAATTCAATTAAAGGTACGTGGAGGCAAACTCGAGTCGGATGTCGTTTACCTTCAACATACCCATAGATGACTGTGGAACGGAACACAATGTAGGGGCACGTGACAGTTAACAATGTCCTCATCTTCCAGTATGACGAGGCTGTACAAGTGAGTAAACATAATTAATTGGGGGGCAAGTGGACATGTAGAAGGATTATTGCAGACAATTAGGCGATAAAAAAAAAACTCGTGTAAAGCTGATTTATTTTTTATTGAATGACAAATATAATACTTTTGAAGGAAATCTGGGATAGCGCAAAAGGAATAAGTTGCGAATATGGGGAATCTGCATCTCAAAGACATGGGAAAATGGTTGTATTCAAACCCCTTACCGTTGGAATGCTTGATGTAATGCATCAGCCATTTAAAAGTGAAGATATTGATTGCTGGATGGATATCCAAAGAGGAACTTATCCAATTGTATGCATCCTACTATCTATTTAATATTGTATTATATTGAAAAATACGGATATTATATAATTAATATGACTATATATCTTTCCAAAGACTGAACCAATTGATGGGGAAATTGCAATTGGAGAAGAATTGGCCATTTTAATCTATCTTAAAGACGAAGAGCGGAAATATGATGTCTCTGTCAAAGACTGCTGGGCATTTGATATGGAAAACTTTGATTCCCCAAAAGCATCAAAAGTTCAGCTTACAGGATACGATGGCTGTCCAAGGTATATTAATTTTAATACTGATTAATTTGAAGAATATATGATTTTTTTTATATGGAATTCAAATAGGAAAACTAAACTGATTGGAAGCTGGCAAAAGACTTTTGATACGGGGGATTCTGGTGCTACAACCATTGCATTTAATAACATGACAGCATTCAAGTTTCCTGACTCGGAGAATGTACATCTTACATGTAATATTGAACTATGTCGTGATGAATGCGAAGAAACATGTTCAAAAACGGTTACAACTGTTGGGATTGGAAGACCTACTACATCAAGGCCTGGTTCTGGCTCTCGCCAGCGGACTAGACCATCTCCTCCTCCAGGATACGATCAAAGACGCCCTACTACGACGACAGGGTATGATCAAAGACGCCCAACGACCCCTGGATATAATCAGAGACGTCCAACAACAACCCCTGGATACAATCAAAGACGCCCAACAACAACAGGGTACAATCAAAGACGCCCAACAACAGCAGGGTACAATCAAAGACGCCCAACAACCGTTCCTCCAGCTTTTGGATCCCGCCAAACTCCACCAGGATGCTTTCCAGGATCTAGGGATCCAATTTGCCGAGCTCAAGGGAGAAGAACTGAAAGACCTCCACTTTGTTATCCGGGTTAATTGATTCAAATAAAAGCTGTGCTATATTTTTTATTTCCATTTTAATTTATAATAGGTGCAATTGATCCTAGATGTCCTCCTGTGTGTCCTCCTGGTTCAACTGACGTGAGATGTAATGAGGGTACAACAAATCAACCCATCTGCCACGAAGGAAGTAATGATAGTCGTTGCCCTCAAACTACACGCTATCCTGGAACAACGGAACCTTGTTATCCAGGGGATCCTAGATGTTCACAGGGACCCACTACAACGCAAAGATATGAGGAGACGACCCAGGGTACAAACTGTTATAGAGGGAGCCGGGATCCACGCTGTCGCCCTCAATCTCAAGTGACCACAAATAGGCCAGCAACATCCTCTAGAAAACCACTTTGTTATCCCGGTTAGAAATTATTTTATTATTGTACAATACACGAGTTTATTTTTTTTATTTGAAAAGGTGCGATCGACCCAAGATGCGAGCCAATTTGCACTGAAGATTCTACGGATATTCGATGTAAACCAGAAGCAACGGAAACGCCAAGGCCTCCCATATGCTACCGAGGAAGCAATGACCCAAGATGTATGGAACAACAGACAACAACGCAGAGCTACGAGCAAACAACCACGCAGGTGGCGTGTTATAGAGGCTCGAATGACCCGAGATGTATACAACAACATCCTACAACAACAGATTTGCCCGGATATGATGAGACAACAACGCAGCGAAGGCCTTCATGTTATCCTGGACAGATCTCTCCGCATTGTCCCCCAGTATGTACTCCTGGATCCTCGGATCAGAGATGTGGGCAAACAACACAGCCACAGACACAAACAACGGATCCAGGATGTTATCCAGGCTCAACGGATTATCGTTGTCAAGAGCTGACAACAACGCAAAGATATGAACACCCAACAACAGATCATTTACAAGAAACAACACAACAACCAACCACAACAACACCGAGGAGGCCATTGTGTTATCCAGGTGACCCATCTTCAAAAACCCTTAATTTATGCCTCATTGATTTATTTTGACTTTAGGTGCGATAGATCCTCGTTGTCCTCCCGTGTGCACGGAGGGATCTACAGATTTTAGATGTCGGCCAGGAACAACCGATCAAATCTCGCAAACAACAAGCCAATATGACCCAACAACACGACCCCCAAACCCGCAGGAGGATCAATCAACGGAACCAAATTGTTATCCAGGATCTGGAGATAGTCGATGTATTATGTCTACCATCCCACCTACTGACTCGACAACAACACGAAAACCACTTTGCTATCCAGGTGAGTTTTTTTTAAAACTTGTAATAGTTGATTTTATGGTAAAAATTTAAAAATTTAAGGAGCAATTGACCCGTGTGAACCAGAATGCACTCTTGGTTCAACTGACTACCGTTGCAGGCCACAAAATGAGGCAACAGACACTCCACGACCTCCAATTTGCTACAGAGGAAGTATGTGCAAATTAGAAGGATAAATTAGGCTAATATAGGATTATTAAATTATACCCGATTCCTCTATTATTTCTCAAAATTTAAAGGTACTGATATAAGATGCCAAACAACCACGCAACACACAACAATATCATATGGAGAACCAACAAGCACAACACGGAAACCTCTATGCTATCCAGGTTAGTTAGCCATAGTCTTAGTTAAAAATTAATAACCTAATAATAATTTTGCAAAATTATAGGCGCGATAGATCCTCGTTGCCCTCCAGTTTGTGGTGAGGGTTCGACGGATTTTAGATGCAGACCAACAACAGATTCTCAAACACAACCAACAACGCCGAGACCAACACAACGTCCAACACGACCTACTCAAACATATCGTACAACAACACAAAGGCCAACAACGACCTTGAATTGCTATCCCGGAAATCGTGACATTCGTTGCCCACAGCCAACTCGGCCTCCAACAACACAAACAACAAGTGATGACCGAGTTAATTGTTATAGGGGCTCAACGGATCCAAGGTGTGATGCTCAAACTACTACAACACGAAGGCCTTTATGTTATCCAGGTTAGTTGTATCAAATAACAATTCAATTTAATTCCAATTGCAAATTAAATCCATTTACAGGAGCGATTGACCCAAGATGTCCGCCAAATTGTCAACCAGGGTCAACAGACTTTAGATGTCGGCCTCAGGAAACACAAACTCAACCTCCTCAGTGTTATAGAGGAAGCTCTGATCCAAGATGCCCGCAATCAACGCAACAACCTCCTGTTAGGCCCACTCAGCGCCCTACTCAAACCTACCGACCAACAACCACTCAAAGATATGAACAAACTACCTTGAATTGCTTCAGAAATAGTCAGGATCCGAGATGTCACCCCCAACCCACAACAACGCGAAGACCTCTATGTTATCCCGGCCAGGTTAGCTATACTTTTATTAATTTAGACACATTAATTAATATCTTAATATCTTAAAAGGTTGATCCTCGTTGTCCACCCGTATGTGGTGAGGGCTCAACTGACATTAGGTGCAGGCCATCCACACAACAGACGCAACCTCCACTAAACTGTTATCCAGGCTCGAGGGATTCGCGTTGTCCAATGTCCACTCCTCCACCATTTCAATCAACAACAAGCGATGACCGAGTAAATTGCTATCGAGGCTCCACAGATCCAAGATGTAATGCTCAAACAACAACGCGAAGACCATTGTGTTATCCAGGTATATCATACGATTAGTCAAATCAAGTTTTATCAATACATCAAATTATGATTACAGGCCAAGTAGATCCTAGATGTCCACCGGATTGTAGGCTGGGTTCAACAGATTTTAGATGCCGCCCACAACAAGAAACTCAAACGAGACCACCAGTGTGTTATCGCGGATCTTCTGACCCAAGATGTCCTCAACAACAGCAAACTCAACCTACACAACGCCCCACTCGCCCTACTCAACAGACGCAACCTCCTCCAAACTGTTATCCAGGCTCAAGGGATTCGCGTTGTCCAATGTCCACTCCCCCACCATTTCAATCAACAACAAGCGATGATCGAGTAAATTGCTATCGAGGCTCAACAGATCCAAGATGTGATGCTCAAACCACAACGCGAAAGCCTTTGTGCTATCCAGGTATTTATATATTTATACTACCTAAATTGTATTTAAATTACTAATACAATAAAAGCTTTCACTTTTTACATATCCACCTATATATAAGGTCAAATTCAGACAAAGAAGTTTTAAAATTCATAAAATATCCGAAAAACCCAAAATAAAAAATAAATTGTGCATTGTACTTTTCATTTCCCGAAAAGTGAACACCCGGTGGAATTTATCCCATAAGCAAATATTTAAGTAACTTAATAATATCAAATTTTATACCTTCAAATACTTAACGGCCTGCTTATTGCATTGATATAGGTTGTATAATTGTATTCCTTAAATCTGCTCTCTTGACCTCTAATTAGCCATTTTCTTCATCGGAAATTTTTAAAAAATGTCTTGTTTTATATTGTATAGCATAACTTTATTAGAGTGTCAATGTACCATATAAGTATTAGCTACTTGAACGTGCAATAGCTCTTTGGAAAGCTTTTAATTAATCTATTCAATGCTGAAGGTCCCCGAATTTGATTCGATTCTATACCCTAGTTATTACATAATATTAAAAAATTAAAAATCTTTTAATTACAATTTACAGGTCAAGTAGATCCTAGATGCCCTCCAGACTGTAGAGTGGGTTCGACAGACTTTCGTTGCCGCCCACAACAAGAAACTCAAACGAGACCACCAGTGTGTTATCGAGGATCATCTGACCCAAGGTGTGCTCAAGAGCAACAAACACAACAAACAACACAACGCCCCACGCGTCCTACACAATCATATCAGCCTACAACCGAGACAACGGACCGAGTAAATTGCTATCGAGGTTCAACAGATCCAAGATGTGATGCTCAAACAACAACGCGAAGACCATTGTGCTATCCAGGTATATCTTAGTCAAATCAAGTTGAATTATTTCTTAAAATTTTTGAATTACAGGCCAAGTAGATCCTAGATGTCCACCGGATTGTAGGCGGGGTTCAACAGATTTTAGATGCCGCCCGCAACAAGAAACTCAAACGAGACCACCAGTGTGTTATCGCGGATCTTCTGACCCAAGATGTCCTCAACAACAGCAAACTCAACCAACACAACGCCCTACTCGCCCTACTCAACAAACGCAACCTCCGCTAAACTGTTATCCAGGCTCAAGGGATTCGCGTTGTCCAATGTCTACTCCCCCTCCAATTCAATCAACAACAAGCGATGATCGAGTAAATTGCTATCGAGGCTCAACAGATCCAAGATGTGATGCTCAAACAACAACGCGAAGACCATTGTGCTATCCAGGTATATCTTACTATTAGTCAAATGAAGTTTTATCATTACATCAAATTATGATTATAGGTCAAGTAGATCCTAGATTGTCCTCCTGACTGTAGAGCGGGTTCGACTGATTTCCGTTGCAGACCAACTACACCACAAGAGACCCAGACTCGACCTCCTCAGTGTTTCAGGGGAAGTTCTGATCCCCGCTGTACTCAGCAATCAACACAACCACCTCCCCAATCCTATCAAACAACAGCCCGCCCTGTTTTATGCTATCCAAATTCTGTCGATCCTCGCTGCCCCCCAAATTGTCAACCTGGCTCGACTGATAAAAGATGCCAGCAACAAGTTACAGAAGCTCCAACGCCACCTACAACAACACGCAAAGTTATATGCTATCCAGGTATATAGATTTTCATCATAAGTTGGCGATTTTTTCAAATTATTGAATTGAAATTAACGAATTATTCTTATATTTCCAGGCCAGATTGACCCTCGATGTCCTCCCATTTGTACAGAAGGGTCTACAGACAGAAGATGCCCTTTTAATAGGAATAAAGAATACTCATCGGGGGAATATAAAAATTTGGATTTTCCAATAGATCTTAGAACAGGCCATAACTCTGACTTTTCATCTCAAGGAAGCGAACTAAGTCCTAATTTCCATTCAGGTAAATGTTTGTTATTAAAAATACATTCAGTTAGATGTATAATATTCTGAATATACATATTGTATTAAAATTCCAAACTTTTCCTTTTATAAAATTCTAGTACGATTCGAATCCTTAAGGAACTCAAGGAGAGCTTAGCGGAGAAGAACCTATTTTAATGATATATTTTAAATTTTATACTTCCTTGTTTCTTTTCTGAAATTTTTCTACGTATGTCTGTTTAATTATATCTAAAATATATGCAGAATATATAGATATTGTATAAGTTGATATTGAAATGTCTAAACAATAGAAAAATGAAAAATGCCAAATCCGTTCCATCCCTAGCCCTTTTTAAATTATGCGTCTAAAATTAAATACCAATTATTTATTCATATATTGTTTTCTTAAAAATAAAAGTCCAAAACTTTATTGACATTTGTTTTAAAGAGCGGAAGTTTTTATTCTGTGAATTTTAAAATTTATTTAAATTAATTTCAAATTCAAGCGGACATTTAAAATTAAAGATTGAAATAAAGACTTTTTATCTTTCGGAAAACTACTTACGGAAAGTAATTATAATATCTAATTATAGAATCACAAATTATATGAATCTAATCCTAAATAATAACTGCAAATGCAATGATTTCTACGATAGTTTTTTGATAAATGATAAAAGAAATACATTTGTCAATCTTTTTTTTATAAAATTTTATTTTTAAATTATAATATATTATCCATTACATCTTACAAAATAGGATTTAGGTAAATCCATATACAACCATCTATATTTAGTCATATCCATATTATAACTTAAATTATTTTTTTTAATATGCGGAGATTGTTAAGTTTCTTTCAGGACAACATGAATCCGGGACTGGAACGCAACATCTATTAAGCTGTGTGAATCCCTCTTTGCAATGGCATTTGGGTCTTTCTTCGGAAAAGTTGGGAGTTCGGCAGGTGGCATTGGGATCAGCACAAGAATCGTAATCCACATATGGATTATAATATGTAGTACTTTGACAGGGTGCACCAACTTCATATCCGCATTTCTTTTGCTCATCATTCCAGACTTGATTAAAGTCAATGCATTCGCATCTTCCATTTTGACATATCAAACTTGCCTCATAGTTGCATCCTATCTCATTAGGGTCGTAGTAATGAGTATCGCAATCTTCTCCCCTAGTCTTCAGACAATTTCCATAATGTGTAGCAGAAAGTCCACTGCGACATCGGCAAAACCCATCAACGCAATCAGCGTCATTTCCACACTTTGGGTAGTTTCCTTCACCACATTTACCATTTGCGACGACCCGACATTCTTCGTAGGGGTATTGGTAGTAGTTGTATTGGATGAAATAGTTGACAGGGTCGGAACACTGACAGCGTCCGTCGATACAGGATGTGTATTGACCTTTGGTGCATTCCTGATCACAGCCGCAAGGGTATCCCAAATTGCTCGAACATGCTATCAAAATATGCCAATTTTTAATTTAATTTTTAATTTTTAAGGTTTAATCTTACCCCCATTCGGTAATGGATAAGAAGGATCTTCACATGAACATGTCTTTGATTTGGCGTTGCAATAACTTCCATATACGCAAAAATAGGGCCATTCATAGTCCACTTTGCAAGTATCGCCAACTCTGAGAGCACATTCGTCAAAATCCGGGAAATATGTCAATCCTGATGGACATTGACATTTATAGTCAATACACCATAACCCATCGTTGCAATAGACACCCTTATCTTCATCGCATTCCTCCCCATAATTAGTCCCTTTACTAAGGCCAATTACTATTAGAAAAGTGAGGGAAATTAGCCAGAAATTCATTCTGTATTTTAAGGAAATATATCAAGTATATTTTGAATGATTTTATTTTGCAAAATAAGTGATTTGGGAAATTGAGAGATGGTAAGAAGTTGTTGATAGCATTTGGAATTCGGAGCGAGTTTTTATATGAAAAATGCACAAAAGTGCATTCTTAAAACACATTTGTTTGCTTATCTGGGAGACGAGGTCTTCCAAATCACGGTGAATTATTATATGTTTTGCTTCCTATTTACTTTGGGGGTATTACCTGCATAGATGCAATATAAATTGCAAATATATTATGCATCATTTATGAAAAACTTATTTATTTGTAAAGATTATATATTTAATTGTAACAAACCGCAGACATTACGATATCTGATTATTATTAGGGATGTCAGAGTGTCCTTGCAATTAAGAATCTCATGTTTTTAACCAAATTGAGCATTTGTATTTAAATTACATAAGTTCTTCATTCAAAAATAACAAGGTCGAGCTAAAAAATATCCAGACCAGGAATTTGTTTATGAAATCCGATATGATAGTATTTTTGACCAAGAAACTACTGGGGCACCCAAGGTCGAAAATATTTATTCTAAATTAGAATTATGCTAATTGTTTACCTATTGAATAAATAGTAATTACTAATTAATAGTTGTTTATTTCTAGAAAGAAACAATTAATGATGCTTGCATGAACTGAAAAAAACAAAACCGTTCCTTTCGGCTTTGAAATACATTAGGTATTTATACGGAGACTAATAGAGGCCCAGCGCGATTTGATATCTTTTGAATTTATTTTTAGCCCTGCAGTGAAGACCTCCGGTTTTTGGTAAGTAATTGCAATTAATTAGTTAATTAACGGTCTATTTTATCTATCTTTATTAATTATTATGACTTATGAATCACAATGGTCATCTTAAATTATCATATTTTTATAATTTGCTCATTTTTTTCATTTTTTTTAGTGCAAAACTTTAAACTTTCAATTTCTACACGTGTGCGACTTTGCAGAATTATTCTTAAGTAAGTTTTTAATTAAATAATTTGCGGATTTATAAAGTATATTTGTCTATAATAAAAAGGACCAATTGACAAAATGGACGTGGAAGAAGCACCTGGACCAAGCGACGAGATTTCAAGCCCTTCAGCTCAACAGCCTCAACCCAGTGTCAACCTCGGTGACAATGACATTAAGGGGGACCTCGACAATGTCAACAATGACAATGGTCGGGCTGGATCCTCTTATGATTATTTGAATCATGGATTCTCTTCAGAAAAATGGAAGATTGAATTAAATGGTCTCCCAAAACATTTCTCCTATGGGGTATGTCATTTTTAGTTTAAAACTTTAAAGTTTTAAATAAATATAAATGTAACAAAACTCAAAAGAATTATATTCATTACAGCAAATCAAGAAACTGCTCAATGTCCACCTAAAGCTGGATGTTCACAAAATCAAGCAAAAGGGGAGTAAAAGTACCTCCGTATTCCTCAACTTTAAATCCGAGGAGGCCAAAAACCTTGCCCTAAAAACTTTAGATGGACACAAGTTTAAGAATAACACACTCTCAGCACATGTACGATTCTTAGAAGGCCTTTTCATTATTTAATATTTTATTTTTTTACTAAAAAAACAGCATGCTAATCCTGTTCGAGATCCTATCCAAAATCGGAGTAAAAAAGAAAAGGGGGCTATCAAATCAGATAAAAGTCTCGCGGAACAGATCCAGGAAGCAACTTCCCCCTGGTGGAATATCCCATATGACCAACAAGTAATACCTACGATAACTATGTTTTAAACATTCTTAAACAATCTTTTTTTGTTGGATAATTAGATTGAAAAGAAAACAGTAGAATCTCGCAAGATATTGGAAGAATTGACAAAAGAAATACGGAAATCGGGATCTTCTCCAGAGTCAATCCTTTTGGAGCCACTTGTACCATCCCCATTAACCATTGGCTATCGAAACAAGTGCGAATTTTCAATTGGTTCGGTTCTAAAATGAAATTATAAATACAAAAACTATAATTTAGTTTTACATCATTGTAGGATACAACCCAGAGGATAATTTAAAGACTGTGGGTTTTCGTAGCACAACTTATAAGGATGGTGGAGTCCATGTAGGCCCAATTGATCATCTCTCTCACCTCCCTCCACTAATGATTAAAGGGGCTCTCACATTCCAGACCTTTATTCGGTCTTCAGCGTATGAACCATACAATTTTACAGAGTATAGTGGGGTGTGGAAGCAGCTTACAGTGAGGACTGCTAAGAATGATCAAATTCTACTATTTCTTACGATCGATACAAAGGTGAGGTTTAATTTTGGGCTTTATTTGAGATACTCTTAATGAGCTTATCCTCGACTAAACCATGTATATTCAACAGAGTTTGACTTCAGAAGCGATTCTTCATTTGAGACAAGAGATAATCGACTACTTTACAAATCCCTTGACCAGTGGTGACCTCGTGGTGACCTCATTCTATTTAAAAGAGGCTGAGAAGAATGGCCAAAAGGACAAGAATCAGCCAGAACTCTTATTTGGGAAATCCCATCTTTTCGAAAGCCTTTTGGGCTTGGAATTCCGGATTTCTCCTGAAGCATTTTTTCAAGTTAATACCCCTGCTGCTGAGGTATATCTTCTTTTTTATGAAATTAGATACATAAAATTTTTAATATCCAATTAAAGGAGCTGTATAAAGTGCTTCGAGATCAGTGTGGGATTAACGAAGAGTCTACACTCCTTGATATTTGCTGTGGAACCGGGACAATTGGGATTTGTTTAGCTGAGAAAACTCAAGGGGTACTCGGAGTGGAACTTAATGGCTCTGCAGTGTCAGATGCCATTTATAATGCAAGTGCGAATGGACTAGAGGGGAAATGTGAATATTTTGTGGGAAGAGCGGAAGACCTGGTTGACATTCTCATCACTCGATCCAAGAATAAGAACATTGTGGCTATTGTAGACCCTCCCAGAGCTGGTAATTGATTGAATAATTTTTATAAATTACGATATAATTTGATTTTTGGGTCCAGGCCTTCAAGGACGTGTCCTTTTGGAGCTGAGGAATTGCGTCAAGATTAAAAGGCTTATTTTTGTGGCATGTGACATTCGAGCAGCTTCCAGGAATATCGTGGACCTCGTCAGACCTAGCTCTAAGCGGCTATTTGGAGCCCCATTTACTCTAACTAAAATTATTCCTGTTGATTTATTCCCAAATTCACCACATATTGAAATGGTACTCGTATTAGATAGATCTTCATCTAGTTAATCTGTCAATAAGGATCAGTAATAATACTACGACTTGTATCAATACCTACTAGTAATAAAATAAAAGTTTGGAAAAGATATACATACCTATTTACTTTCGTTAGATTAAAAATAAAGGAATTTAAAATTTTAATAAAAATCCGAATCTAATCCTGAGTAATGTCACATGTGTATATCAAAGCTCGTAATTCTCAAGTTTTTAAATTAGTCCAAAATTAAAGGTAAAAGTTGAGAGTTCAGAGAAGTTTTGGATTGTACAATACAATATATTCCACAAATTTATTATCAAATTCTTTTTGAATTAATATGAATTAAAGATTTTTTAATGAGTTATACTTTAATTAAATTACAAAGGATTAATAAATTGAAATTAAATTATATTGTACGAAACCTTATAGCAATAAGGATTAAGGATGATATTGATCAATTTAATATACCTATTATTGTATAATTAATAATTATACAAAGTATGATTCTAAACATAAACAATATTAAATATAATTAATATTTCTTATATATTATAATCATCAATTAAATGAAACACTTTTAGGGATTACCTAAATATAGTAATAAGTATGTAGATTTATTTAAGAGAATTTAATGCCATTTGGAGCTCTCCTCGCCTTTTCATTTGATATTCTGTATTTGGACGGGTCAAAGTCTGAGGGTATAATTTGTCAAAAGATCTTAATTGGTCAATGGCCTGGATAGTCCTTTCTATCAGGTCTCTTAGTACAGTCTTCTGACCATCCTTCGGAGACCAATATAGTCTCATGTTGAGCCCATTGAAGAGGAGGGCTAAAAAACCCGCTAAAAAATATCTTATTACATTTTAACATTTCTAAAAAAATGCAAAAGGCGTACCTCGCAAGGAACTTAACCCAGGACTCACGATATCAAACATTTTGAGGATATCCTCAATCATCGAAATGTGGAGATCCATCCGTGGAAGGGTGAATCTTGCCCCTCTCTCCATTTGACAATTAAACTCATAGATCAATTTCCTTTCCCATTTACGGACAACGAAATGGTGAGGATGTAGACTCTTGTTGAGCGACTCCCAAAACTCCTCTGTTCGCTCGACATCTTCGAGAGGAACCCTCTTTTTAAAGGTGATAATCTTACGCTCAAATCTGCAAGTAATATCATTTATTTCCGCCCAAGTACACATTCCTTTGCAAGCCGATCCATTACAACGCCAAGAGGCGTTCTCCGCCATATCCCTCACGTTCACCGGAAGTAGATATCCATCTTTGCAATCCGGTTGAGTGCACTTGACAGCAGATAGCATCGTACCAAGCTCTGTCCCAGTCGGATCTGTGCATCTGCAGAAGATTGACATTTTATTGTAATTGTATTTAAAATTAGGATTTTTTAAGCTAAAAATTAAAAATATTACCGAGGACAAAAGCACATCCTTCTAATATGCATTTGATGTTGTCGGGCTCCAATCGAATGGAAGGCTTCTGTTAAATCAATGCAAGGGATTGTCCCCTTTTTAAGTTCAACAGTGGTCCGTACTTGAAGTTGGAATTTGGGGCCTTTCCCAATAATTTGAGTGCAGTTTGGGAAGCAGCTTTGAGCAATCTTGCATCCCTTCAAATAAAGAGGCTGACTCTCTCTAATTTATAAAGATCAGAGGTGAAAGACATTATTAGTTTAAAGAATTTTCATGATTAGAATTAATAAAAAAATAAATTCACCCTTGACCAGTAGTCTCAGAGGATTTTACAAAAAAACCATTTTGATTATAAAGCTCCATAAACTTGAATATGTCCGCTTTAAAACCCTGTCCTTTTCCCCCGAGAAGAGGAAGAATTTCTCGGATAAACCACTTGTTATTCTCAATCGCATGTCCAGTTTTAATTTGGTTCCCTGCAGGGAGTTCCAACACCTTTCCCCAAGTCTCTGGATCACTATTCTTCAAGTGGATGGCTCGGAGATACAAAAGGTTTGGAGGGCAGCAAAGCTTTGCTCTTTTATCTTTGTTGCATTTGGACAAAACCCCACATTCAAACTCAGAATGGACTTTATTCTAAAATAAATCATGTTTAATCATTTAATTCCAAGTACTTAATTAATTAATTAATTTTAAGGGGTACCATTGAGCAAGCTAGGTTGCAGAAGATGGGTGTTGAGCATTGGGGACAAGTCCAACGATGTGATGGGAGTATTGAACAGCAGGATATACAGGTGGCGATGTCAGGATTGTCCTTTAAAATTATATATGGGTTGACAAGAACTGGAAGCTCTGTGATGAGGAGACTCCAAGGAGGGAGGTCACGGGTGACAACATAGTGAGGTCCAAGCTCGGGGGAACTGACAATCTTGATCGGAGGACAATCCTTCTTGTGCTCCTTCCAGTGAGACCTGGAAGAAATTAAAAGATTTAATTTTAATTCGAAAAAAATACAATTCAAATTAAAAATAAAAATTCTTTTTTATTTAAATTTATTTGAAATCACTTTTGGTGTTCAGCGGAGCAATAATCAATTTGATGGCAAGCACCACAGGATTTATCAGCAGGGGCTTGACACACGGCACACACCTGTATCCAATTAAAACATAATTACATTAATTAAATGGATTTTAAAATGGGCAAATTCTCGGCCTACCTTTTTGGGAGGCCCTTCAACCTCCGGTAGTGTTTCGTAAATCCCTGACATATCCATCATTAACGGTAGTCACAAACGGGTGGACAAGCTGCTGAGGTCAACGAGGTGACGAAGTAATTACGCTAAAATGTTAAACTTTTTAAATTCGTTCTGCAAAAATGGCGAATTTTACACCGCGTGTACAAATCCCTAAATTCCGCCTGGATTTGGCATCAAAATTTTTCGAATCTAGCTATTTACAAAAAATTAATATTTTGCAAAAATAGTTGTCCACATTTCTGCAATTTTTGGTAGGAAGCTCATAAAAAGATCATGTCAATTAATCGTCCTGATCGTGATGGGTCCCCGTATTTTGCTGCTAAGTTGGACAATAGCAATCAGAAAGTCTGATTCAGAATTTCAGACTACCACTTTCCGACGATAAGTAGAAATAACTATATTTTAAGCCTAATTGACCGGCATAAGGTGCACGTATATTTAATGAGATTGTGTGGTTTTCTAAATAGTATCTAAAAATTAAATAGTCATTTTTAGGTGAATAAATCATTTTTAAAAGTATTCTGAAATTGAATGTACTAGAATATCTGTATAAACTTTATTACATTTTAATTATCTTGTTTAAAGGGTTAA
>JAAZTK010000035.1:0-38143 GCA_036507255.1 Megalothorax incertus | reverse complement strand
AGGTCAAGAATGATAAAATAAATGAAGCCCCAATCAATACCATTACTCTCAAAAGGAGCCTGGAGGACTGTGATGGATCCATTTCATCATCAACTTCCTCCACCCCAAAAACAATCAAATTAGATACCACCCAGGATGTCAAAACTCAATTTGAAAAGTCACATGGGCTCAAATTCGCGACCCTTAAAAAATCAATTGGTATCAAACTTGTTTCGGAGAAGCCAGAAGATGTTAAATCTGTCGAGGGGGAACTAGAACTCAAATCAGTAGAGTACGAAGAACTTCCTATAATAAAGCATGACTTTGAGAAGCCTCAGAAGATCAAAAGTGATAAAGAAATTCTGGAAATAGTCGAAAGTTTGCAAGGAGAACTCCAACCTGTCGTAGAGGAGCTTCCTTTAGTCAAGCACGGACACGACACGGATCCGATCCCTCTAAAGGTCAAGAGTGATAAAGTAAATCTAGAAAAGTTCAAAAGTCGGCAAGAAACTCGAGCAGTGGTCAAAAGTCCACCAGAAATCAGATTCAAATGTTTTAGCGTCAAAGCTGGTTGTTTCCTCATATGTGGCATTCATGATATTAACTCTCCTGGGTTGATTGAAGCTACCTTCTCTCCACGAGGGCTCCTCCTGAAGACTAATGCTCCCAAATTTATGAATCCAAGTAGGTTTAATTACTTTTGATAGTAGTAGGAAATATTTTTCATGATATGCTTTGATTTTAATAAAAGAAATGTTGATTTCTCAGTCACCAAAAAAAATTGGACAGCGAGAATCCTTTGAGATTCCGATGGATTCAATTCTGGAGGTTCTAATTCATCCTTGCAAAGAGTCGATCAGCTCGTTTTTCCTAGCCTGACCAAGGAGGAAGGTGGCCGGCTTCGGAGCAAGTTTGGATTGAATTGGAAAGACTTTAACACCGAGGATCTTTGTATGTTTTAAAAACTAATCTAAATTTAATTGAAGCTAATCTCGTATTTATTAATTTTTTATAAATAGTGTTTGGATCTGCAAGATTAAAGTATTTCAAGCTACTCACAAATCTTCATTCTTCAATCGGTAACGATCTAGCTGGGATTCGGGCTCTTTTCGGGGACAGGATGAAATTTATAGATGCTAATGAGGCGGAATTCCTCAAGGGCAATACCTCCATTGCCCCTCTAGATCCTCAATTGAAATTCTATTGTTCTGCGATTCATTTTGGGACTTTAAAATACATGAATGAATCATTCTTTAGACTTGAGATGGATAAAAAGGAAAGATGCAGCTTACTGCTAAACGTCCTTAATTCTACAGGTTAAGAATTCTGTTTTTAATTGTTTTTTTTAAATTCTAAATCTTAATTGGATTTTTCTAATTTTGCAGGATCAGATGTGTTATCTTTCGAGCCTGGATATGATGCGACTTTGGGACATTGGAGGACTGAGGATGGATTCCCACATCTTCTCCTTTCTATCATCACTCGAAGCTCTGAATTTGCATTTGTTTTGGGAGGAATTTAAGGCTGACTTCTTATTATGTAAGGCTATCAAAAGTAGTATATAAATTAAATTCGAATGATTCTTTGTTTGGGGGACAGGCGTGGAGAAGCGAAATTTGATTCTGAAAGTCAAGGTTGGCGCACTGGAGCTGGAAAGGATTGAGGCAAGGATTAAAGGGGTGCTTCGGAATAAGTGTGTGGACATCTCAGAAGACGCCAAGAGGATGTCAAAGCTTAGGGAGGTTGTCGAAAAGGAGATTTAAATCAATAAATTTAAGTTTAATGGCTCTCTTCATGACCAAATGAACATAAACATGTACAAATAACAATTGTCAACGATTGTATTTTAATTTTTTACCCACAATTGATGATTCAATAAATTGTTTTAATTGTGATGAATATAATGACTATTTAATAAACATTAGTTTGTGACATTGGTAGGTATTTTGAGTATTCTCAACTTAAATAAATATAACGATTTTTAAATGTGTAATTGGATTTTAAAATGCAATTGCAATGCAATGCAATGCAATAACATAAAAGAAACAAAGTTATAGAGGGGGCAAAAGTCGAGTGAAATTTTTTTAAAAACTCGAGTCAAAATTTTATAGTTCACTCGGACTCGAACTTTGTTTCTATCGTATCCATATTCCCCTTCATAAAATCATTAGCTTTATTTTTGCGACATAGTATATTAAATTTATAGATCACGTTTTATTGCCTACACGACGGGGAAGGGATCGGTGACTTGACCGAAATTATTTTTTCTAAGGAAAATGGTCTCCTATGGTCAAGTTCCTAATACCCCCGCTCGGGTACATAAATGTACCCAAACGTTTCCCAAGCTAAACAGACCATATCGAATAAATATATTTATTCGATTAAGCATGTCATAACTAATTATACTAATTAGTCAATTAAGCATTAGTTCAATTATATAAAATGCAATTGAACTTGTACTTCCAAAAGTTTAATTAAATGTAAGACAAGTGCATATTTTTAGCGGATTCGCTTTCAGACTCTCAGAGTCAGACTTCCTTATATTACAGAATTCTTTTAATTTCATGCTTAAAATCGATAAAAATAAACAAATTATAAGAAATCAGATATGCAAATTCAGATAGGAGAGTAGCAAATCTCTTTACCTATTTAAGAAGGGGACTTTAAAGTCATTTAGATGATTAGAACCTTAGAGGATATACGCCTGTGGTGCGGTTGTTATATAAAAAATGACCTTTAGTTCTCAAGTTGTGATTGAATTAATCATTTGTTTACGCACCACTAATGGGAAAATATATTAGGATTAAAAGGGCTGTTTCAAAGGGCCAAGTTGATAGTCATTACTCCTTTTTTTTGTCACCTTCCCTGCCAATTGTCTCCATCAGAGGAGAAAAAATTGAAAATGCGTATGTCCGCCGCTATTTACTACTACGTAGTGTAATAAACGGTTCCATTATTGTTGTCATCAAGAGCCGACACCCGTTCTCACGACAAAGCAAAAGCCAAAGGATTTCCTTCTTTTGTTGTATAAAAATTGAAAAAAGAGTTATATATTTCTTCTGCACAAATGCCTCAAAAAAGATCTTTTTTCAATTTGCTAAAACATGTTTGAAAAATGCTTGTATTATGTTGTTAGCAAAATAGAATTCAATTGAAAAGAGCTGGGGATACGGCTATGCATTATATTGTAATAGGTAGTCCCATTATTTAATTTGCAAATGTTTTTTGCCTGCTTTGAAATTTCACACGAGAATGGGCAAGATCCAGGAATAGAGACTTCCTATTCAATTTAATGTCAAGTTTAAATCTATTATGCTAATTTTGATACATGAGGATATTCAGGATTATTTCATCAGATTTTGTATTTGCAAGGCCCTGAGATTAAAGGATCTTTGAGCTCCAAATATTCACATGAGTTCGAGGTTTTTCCTTTTGAATAATCCTCGTATTACTCAATTAGAGCTAGTAGAATTTTATGTCTAGTATTTGAATTTCGAATAAAATCATTACTTCGTATTGCACTTGTAATTTGTATGGATTATTGTCATACTAAGGATAAATGCTATCAATATGTAGTAGGATTTTGGATATCCGTATTTTGCCAAGATATTTAAATATTCACAAATGCAAAATACGTAGGAATTGGTCACAACATGATCTTGACTCTTGAATCTGGTCTTGAATCCTAAAAACTCATGTGCGATATTAAGGTCTTTGTGCGTCTAATCAAATAAGCGATTAGAGATAAAATTACAAAAACAATGAACTTGATATCCCCCCAAATTCCTCAATTCTTCCTTGATGTACCGGTTACAGAGTCGATTAGGCTCGAGTTTCCTCAAAAACCACCAAATTGGCACCTGTCATTGCATTGGTTCAACTAAGGTTCTAATCGATTGCCCATAATTTGACAAATTGTCATTTGCGGATGAATGGGCAGATATTTCTAGAAATATCATGTATCATAAACATATCATATGTAGGTATAATAAATATAATCTACGACACAATCTGCCCGCAAGGAATTCCCAAGATCCAAACAAATAGGATATGGAATTTAATAGAATCCAATCTTTCTGCATTAAATGGATTATTAGGTATACAAATATACTCTGAATACTTCTTAATAGGGAAAAGGTACTTGCGACTCTGACCTTCTGGGGACTGTGGAGAATTGGTGGTGGCAGTGGTAGTCGTCGAATCCTCTTTACCTATATCTTTACAAAGATTATACTATTACATAGAAGTACCTCCTCCTATAGGCTCCTATTCACACCTTTTTTATATGACAAATCTGAAACAAATCAGCTTGTATAGAATATAACCCTATGGGGGAATTCCCTAGTCCTATCTGTAGGTATACAAAGATAGTCTTTCCGTCTTCTTAAAAATAAATCTGCCAACTGATCCGCAGACGACAATAGCACCCCACTATAAAAGGATCACGTCTCATCCGGAGATCAATCCAGATTAAAATTGAAAGTGAACATAACCCCTCCAAAAAGTTTTTACACGTTCGATTCCTAAAAGTTTTGCTCACAAAAGTTCCTTTACAATATGAAGTGGTCAATTGTTTGTCTTTTGGCCGCCCTGGCATACGCTCAAGGAGCCGAGGAGGAGGAAAAGGCCTCCGGACCCGTCCGCATCCAATCAACAGCTTCACAGACTGGAAACGGTGAGATGGACAAAAACATGACAATTACAGTAGTGACAAAAATTGAAAAAGTAATGACAATTAGAAAAAATAAGACTGCACATGTCGATATGGACATGGACATGAAGGGAAGGAATTCCCTCCTCGCGGACCTGATAGACTTTGACTTTGACACCTCTGATGAATCAGAGTATGAACCAGATTTAGAAGAAGCAGAGGAAGACGAAAGACAGATTGAGGAGAGCGGACAAGGTGGAGGAGAACAGACTGACAATACTACTGATAATATTAACTCAAATAAAAATGACATTTCAGACACTAAAAATAATTATACAAAAATTGACACAATAAGAAGGCATAGTCGAGGTTCATCAAATAAAGACGTGGATTTTGACACAGATGACGCTGAATCAAACCTTAAACCTGTATCCGTAAAAGCTGACCTTGACCCTGCGGCCCAGACACTCGGACTTGGAGGGTTCGGAGGCGGTGGATTTGGTGGGGGTATTGGACACGGCGGGGCATATGGAGGAGGAGGAGGTGGTTATGGGGCAACTGGAGGTGGATTTGGAGGAAAGAAATCATATGGAGGTGATGATGGATTCAATAAGGTCAAAGCGACTGGAGGAAATCAAGCGTAAGTTGAAAGTTTTTGCTTGAATTTCATTAATAATCCTCCCCATTATTTTTCCAGCTTCTCTAACAGTTATGGAGGAAACAACAAGGTTGGTAAAGGGCATCAAGCTACCTTCTCCAAAGGTCAAAAGTCAGATCTAGCTCATAAAGGATCCCAGGGGTATTTCGGAAAGAACGGTTTCGATAAAAAGAACATTGGTCATGTAAATAAAGGTAGGAATTACAGTATTTGCCATATATCCTCAATTTAAATCTAATTTCCTGTAGCTGCCAAAAAGGGGAACTTTGGGAATCTTGGCTCTCTGGCCAAGGGACACAAAAACTCCAAAGTCAACTTTGCCATACAATGATTTGAGAGTTAAGGTGAACAGGGGATTTCGATACGGCTCCAAGGGTGTCAGCAAAAAGGGGCACTCCACAAAGGGATTCAGGAATACTCATCATAAGGTGAGAGGAAAAAAT
The DNA here is from genome assembly GCA_036507255.1 of Megalothorax incertus. Classification (NCBI taxonomy): domain Eukaryota; kingdom Metazoa; phylum Arthropoda; class Collembola; order Neelipleona; family Neelidae; genus Megalothorax; species Megalothorax incertus. The sequence continues at coordinate 32,412 of JAAZTK010000035.1, read as the reverse complement.
GTTTAGACTTTTAATAGGCAAATTTACAATAATAGAGACCAGAGAGAATCAAGTCTATTTTGAGTAGCCCAGTTTTACTATATCTGTACTTAGGAGTTAGGATTAGTATATGAGAACCATTAGACCCTAATGAGAACGAATATTAAGTCTTTTAAACTCCTCATTTCATAGGATGAGTTCAGCAAAAACCATCAATTCCACGATGACAATAGTAAGTTGGAAAAATTGTGAATGCGCGTTAGATCAAAAAACTGATTAAATGTATTTAGATGTGGACAACTTTTTCGCCAAATACGGAGATGAGGGCACCCACAAAGATGACAACGCCGGGAATCAAATATACAATGGCCATCATGTTGCTGCTGTTAATAAGGTATTTTAATCTGAACGAGGTTGTGGAAATCTTTAAATGCCCCGGTTTATATTTTAAGGCTCACAATGCCAACGATGGACACTTTATTAACGGACATACAAACACCGCCCTTAAAGGAATCAATGATGCTTATGGACAAAAGGGTCATCATGGACATGCCTCCAAATATGGGCAGCATGCAGGTCAAGGTAAGTTTTGCTCTTTGGATAAGTTGGGTGGCCCTAAATGTTTAATGTTTTTCAGACCATGCTCAACAATTCAGCAAAGCTCTGCACGGGAATGACCAATACGGAAACAATTACAATCAGGGGTAATTCAATAGTCTTTTAAAAAATCAGCTCTTTTATTTTTTAATGTTCAAATAGATTCGGGAAAGCCCTGGCTCATCACAGTAAGATAATCAAGCTATAAATAAAGGCAAATTTAAAATATTAATAATTTACAGACAATCATGGATCTGGAGGAGGCTTCGGAGGAAACTTTGGTAAACAAGGGGGTGGATATTCAGGCTATTTCAATCGCTTTTAGTAAAGGCAAATTTAAAATATTAATAATTTACAGACAATCATGGATCTGGAGGAGGCTTCGGAGGAAACTTTGGTAAACAAGGGGGTGGATATTCAGGCTATGGTGAGTTTTTATGCAATAGGCGAAGTTCTACTCCCCATGGGGGTATCAAATTTCATCAATTTTGAACCCTTTTTTCCATCCCCAGGAGGAAATCAAGGCTTTGGCGGTGGATTCGGCGGGGGGCACGCTGGAGGCATTGGATATTAAACCCTCGTTATATTTAAATGATGAGGAAGCCAGAACCAACCCAATTTCAAGAATACTCGTACTAATGTTATTAGCTTTTTTTCTCAAGACGACGACTACAAAGACTTTTTCTCAGCGACGACGATGGTGACAATGAAAGACGAGGAGGTGATTGATACGGATTGGTAGTGTGTAATGGGTGCAAAAAAAGGAGACTTCTTAACAGCATCCTGCTGTAATACGTGTACATTAATAGCGTTTTAATTTAGTTGTAAACTTCTCGTCTGTGATATCCACCACCAATTTAAGTATTAAGTACTTATATTAGAAACGGTTTTATGGGTTGGTTTTTTCTCTTCAATCTTACGTGTCTCCTGTTTACTTCAGTTAACTTGTTCATTATATATATTGTATTACGAATATACCCCCCTTTAAGTCTTATTTATCTGTTTTATATATCGTTGTAGTTAGGTAGGCACCTTTGGGTACTCTCATATCTTGTAAATACCACTTGCGGTTTTGGGTTATATATTTCTAGAAAAAAAAATCTCTTACATTTCCTATCCAATTCTTTCAATTCATTCCTGGAGAATGAATAACAAACAGTACCAAGTACATACCAAGTACCGATATACCTGTTATTCCCACAAGACGTACCTACTACTGCTATTAATAGACTAATATGTAATTGTCGACCTTACAGTAATTACGCTATACTTACTCAATTTTTTTGTACGGATACTTAATGGTTTAGATTATCAAATCAAACAAGCATTTAAAGGACCACAATATATTGTAATCAACTTACATAATACCGATATATCTACGATACTACAAGACTTTCAATTAATTCACCCCATTAATATTATCATTGAGAAATTGTTTTTCAGTTTTATACTCCCAAATACTTTTTAATCAATCAATACATCAGTTCACGAAGATCAATTATACATGTACTACTACACTTACAGGCTTCAGTAATCTCAATATACAGATATTCTATAATGCCTATTTATACACGACTTTACAAATGTTTTTAATGAATTTTACGAAAAATAGAAAAATAAATGTTTCACCTAATCAGAGCTGACTTGATTGAGCAAGATACTTAACTAACGAAGGAATTTCTTGATGTTTTAAGCTTAATCTCTATAATCTGTATACAAATCTTGGATATGACGATTACTAGCTGATAAATACAATACTATTGTACAGTGTACTAATACATCTAATTCTAAGAATTTATTGGATTTGGATTTTGGAATGCAAATGAAATGGGCAATCTGATAATGTGAATAATTGATAACTAGTTTTTTATGGAGCAAATCAGGCAGGGCAAGAAGCAATATAAGTAAGACAGATAGATAGCCTCAATATAACTATAAGTATGTATATGTAGTAAAATATAGTTAATGATTGAAAAAGTGCATTTGCAATTAAAAATTGGCAATATATCAGCATACTACTTATCCTTAATACAATTTACTACTACTACGTACGATATATACTTAAGATGCTCGAATTTGAATTCCGAGTTCGTCTCTTGAGGCGTATCCCCCTTGTATTGGATAAGAAATTAAGAGTACGTGTGTGCACAGATTAAGTCTCATGCTTAATTGACCTTAATGTAAATTTCATTGTCGTAAAGGAAGTGAATGGTTGTAAAGGATTGAATGGGCCGAGACCTTGAACGAGACTACATTACATTACCTATAATACACATACCCCCTTTAACTTTTAAGTTTTTCCTATAAAATCCGTAATAAATGGCTCTGAGCGATAAATTATATTGAACGCACATTTGGGGTTTGACAGAATAAGCTGATATCAAAATTGTTTATTTAATTGACTTTAAAATGTGTAACAAAAGGTGAACAATTCATAGAAATACTTAAGATTAGTACCTACATGTTTCTTTCGTGGGGCTAATTGGTAATTATATAGGTAAATGTAATTGTGCTATATAACTTTTTCATGTACAGTGTAGGATTATAAAAATTATAAAATTATTCTAGAGTAGGTACCAAATTAAATAATATAATAAGAATTATTTGTACCTATGCAATACGGATATACTTGAAATAAATAGAAATTGTACCTATGTAAGATGCGCAGAAATAAAAAATGAACGGCATGTAAAAATTCATTTCAAAATTCAAAACTAATCGAGATTCGATATGATTAATTTACATATACGCTATACTAACATCTGAAATTCTGAATCTATTCTAAAAATACTAATTATCTCCGTTCTCAGTTTATGTTTTTGAATTCTCGGAAAACATTAAAAATCCTCTTAAAAAAATGTCAAAAAATCTACACCAATTCCTAAGCCTCGAAACTCCCTATTTAAACTTCATTTCCTTAAGCTTCTTCTTCATAAGCTTGCGCCTTTCTTCAGGGACGTCTTCAGTTTCTGTCTCGGTGGTTGCATCCCCCGCATTACTCGACTCATCAGCATTTGAAATCTCAAGTTCAGAATCCGTCGAATCCAATACAATTTTATCCTCGTTCTCTTCTGGAATCTTTTTCTAAAAAAGAAGATTTAATAAGAGAATTACTCTTTAAAAAATTATATGAAAAATAAAAACCTTTTGAACTTCTCCCGCAGAATAAGCAAATGGCTTCCTTATCAAGTATTTTTGGAATTCTTTTTCCATACGCACACTACTACTATCGCTCTCCGCACCCGATTCCTCTGAAGTGGGTCTTTCAGGTGGTTGTGTCATGTACCTCATTTCAGCGCTAGAGCCAGAGGTTCTTGAAGCAATAGACAGGGACGAACTTTCCCAAGGCTTCTTCAAAGGCTTAGATAATGACGACCCAAGGAAGCGGTCATCATCTCCTGGGTAGTCTGGACATGGGTAGCTGGGGCCGCCTTGTTGCTTGTATCTTTCTTCAACTTCCTGTAATTTACAAAAAAGGAAATTAATTCTATTAATAGCCGCATTTGAAATCAAATATATATAAAAATACTTTTCCCAAAGCATCCCAGGAAAATGGTGGCATTTTCGGTGGGGATGGTGGTGTTTTTGGCTCATCTCTTGGAAGTATAGGCCAATCTTCATCTGCTGATTCCTGGGCAAAGCTTGCCACAAGGTTATTTGACTTTCCTTGCCTATCAGAATATGGCAGGTGTACTCCGATTTTGGGCTTTGGTAAAAAAGAAAAAGAAAAAGATTACACACAAAATTATGCAAAAAGAAGTCTGACTTACGATAATTCCAAAGTTCGGGATAACCAGATCCAAAATGTGAAAAATGTGGCGTCTGATCATAAGTAGGGGGCATCCGAGACTCTTGTTCGGATTCTAGGGTTCAAAATATGCACATCAATTTGATACGAAATATGAATATCTAGTATGTAACTTACTGCAAAAAAAGCGTGGTGAGTACATGCAAATCGGGGATCAAAGCCGTAATTAAGATTATCCATAAATGCAGAGGCAGCTTCCCAACGGTTGAGGTAAATCGGATAAAAGACCTTTTGCACATCACGTCTCATTTCGATCTCCGGATTACTTTTTATAATAGAGTGCACAATAGCTTTTGAGATCCTCCATCCAGTTATAGTTTGATATGGGTCACATTCAACTCCCTCGCGGCCAAGTACCTCCTTTGAGCATCGTCGAGAAAGGTGACAAACAAGATCTTCCAAAGGATAGATGGTATGGTTTTCTTTGAGCCCTAAGTAGAAGAAAGATGTAAATTATTTTTATAATATTCTAAACCTATGCTAAATAATTACCATTCTGAGAAGCCAACCAGTTCAACGTCCCTCTGAGTTCCCGTTCTTCATGCTCCAATGCAAAAATCCGCACATTTCCATCAAAATCCTTGTACTGTTGTATTGTAAAATATTCAAATTATTCTCGCCATTTTTGCATGTTTTTGAAAATAAATACCTTTTGAAGGAAATTCATGATTCGAGCGTAGATATTTGAATAGTTTGTGTAGTGAGAATGCTGATCAGAGGTTGCCCACCCAGCCCAAGGAATGTCTTGTTCTCCAGCATACGTTTTGACATCACCATTATATTTTGGCTCGAGTTTGCCTTAAAAATTGAAGTAAATTAAATTAAACGCAATTCATGGAAGATTCAATGGATATTCAATGGAATTTTTCTAATTATAAAAGATTTTAGTTTTACCAGGATCGATGAAGGTGTGGTAAGTCTCAAGGATCCCAGATTTGATTGTAATATACACCGATAGCGAATTCCGAAGGGATAGACTTTCGGATGGCGTCTTTGGTGTGATCAGGGCTTTCTTGTTGACCGTCATCATATATTCGGATATAGGTAGAGGCGTGTGCAATAATGATGGGGTAATTGAGCAATTTAGACTTTTCCAACATCCCAATTTCAGCGACAGCTTCCTTAATTATCCCCAATTGCCTGCATTTTTCTCTTTCTTTGATCTGAAGATCCCAGATCCTGTTTTTAGAACATGAATTATATTAAAATCAAGTTTAAGTAAATGTATATTTCTTACCGAATCCCTTTCGAGTTCCTCCGATATGCATCTGCTGGATCTAAATCATAAAACTGAACTAACCTATCAAATTCTTCCTTCGGAATTTGCTCAGGTGCAGCTTTCCCCCCATACTTTTTTCTTTCTCCCTCATTCATCTCCTAAATATGTATTCAGTAGGTAGTAAAGTAATTAGACAAACAAACTTTTTTAAAATTTAAATTGATCTTGTTTTTTCAATGTGACTTACCCCCCATTCTCTTTTAACGATATCTTCCACTTCAGTGCCAGTCTTTCCCTGGCCCTGGAGCTCCTTCATCCTTTTTGTTCGGAATTTCCAATATGGCTGCGTCTTGTTCTTGTTTGGTTTCCTCGGCCCTTGAAACCTGCCACCGGCGGCACCCCCTTCGTCACTTTCATACATATTTGGAATCTGGATTGTTTTGATGAGGAAATGAGCAATTTGGAGTTTTCCACAAAGTGTATTCCGCTTAAATTAAATTAAAAGAAATTGCAAAATTGACATATTTAGCTAACGATTGACAGCTGATTCTCAGAATCAAATTAATTGTATAATTATTAATTAGGCACCTACCTCAAATGTCAATCAATGTCACCGTGTCACGCTTAAAAAATCCTCGTTTGTTCAGATTGTGGAGCTTCGTTCTCTTCAGGTTCTGGAATACGACTGACACAAAGAGTCAAAATACGTTTTATGAAAATTCAAAATTGTAATGCGCCAATGGATGGAATTTGAAAGCAAAACGTTTTGAGAATCCAGTGCATGCACTCAAATAATTTGCAAAACGTTTGCATAAAACTTTTTTGAAATTAGAATTCTCTTTTATAATTAGGGGAAAGGAAGTCTTTAAAATAATAATAAATTAGAGTGAATTTATTATAATTTCAAATGTACAACAATAATTAGAATTTTAGAAATACGATAGTGTGTATTAACATTTAACATATATTTTACAATTATTGTAATGCCAAATATCCCCAAATATCGGTAATTTATATTTATATTTATATTTATATTTATATTTATATTTGTCGAATTGCCCATTGCTGTTTTCTTGACCTGCAATTGTATAACCAAATTAAAAGTCAAACACCTAATTTGCATAATTTTATCAGACCCTGTGCAAGGAGAAATTCCAATTTGTCTTCCCGGACTAGGTAAAAAAATTAGGGCCGCAAAATGAGTATAGTACAAGAATTTCATATATGAAATTATGAGAATAAAATTAAAATGTGTATTTAAAAAATATACCCTTTTGAATTTATGCATTCTCCATTCTTGTAACTCATTATGACTGAGAATCCCTGTCCAACGTACTTGATACGCCAATATTGGGTGTTGCTTAAACCAAAACCTTCAGACTGATCAAAATGGAATATGTATAAAAATTCATTTAAATATTTTAAAATGCAAAATTAAAGCTTTTATTAATTTACATCTTGATTCAGAGCCCCTACTCTCGTATCCAAATTCATGACTCGTTTCTCATCCGATGTTGGCTTGAAGCGGAAGGCATTCACAAAATCTTAAATAACGATTATTTAAAAAAGGAATTTGAATTTAATGACTAAAGAGGATTCAAGTAACTTACAAGCCTTTTGACCTCTCCACTTTTGGGTGGCAGCATCTCTCCATTTGTCTGCATTTAAGTCAAATTCCATTAAAAAGAGTCCATTATTTTTGAAATTCCAATTTCCTACTTGCCTGTAACAATGGGGGGATAGGGTTTCCGTACATTGATTGCCGTTAAAAACTAAATAAAAAGCATAAAATATATGTGACTTTAATTTACAAAATTAATTAATTTTGCTTACCCCACCATCTCCTCGATTTTGAAAGGTGAACACGGAGTTATTCTCCAGCAACTCGTATTGAGCTTGGGCCCAAATATTCAGGTATGAAAATAATACAAGGATTAGGCAAATTTTGGCCATTTCAAAGCAAAGGTAAATTGAGACTGAATTAGAATGGTATGGTCAAATCAAGTTAAATATGAAGTAATTATTAATTGCCCATTTAAGATTCCATTAAAATCTCATTAATTTTGTGGAAAGATCAAGAATTCCCGTGAGGGTTCAAGTTTAATCTTTGGTGTTTCCCATTGCTCAATACCTAATTAACTCATTCTAGAAATCTAGGTGAAAATGTCATCACTCATTTGCTAATTTTAAAAATAAATTATAATTAGACTTTTTGGGATCAATCAAATGACAATGGTCGATGACTCGATAAACGGTTCCGATACTCTGAGGAGCTAAAGGAAGGGATGGTTGTGCAATATTTGATTTCAAATACAATCAAGATCGGCACTTTGAGGCTTTGAGCACGTGCGAATTTAATTGAAAGTTTTTAATTAATTAACGCAATTAGTAAGGTCAAAGGTCATCTGTAAAAATGTTTAAAAAGACGTATGTGGCCCCATTTACCCGGAACTCAACTCCAGCCTCTGTAGATACTCTGTACTGGAAGAATTTTACGGTAAGATTGGAATATTTTTATTTTTAAAAAATTGTAATTTTAATTGTTTTATTTTTTAACTGCAGCCACCAATATTTTTGAAAGAGATCAACCTAATTGATTACATTGATGTCAGTCCTATTGAACCACATTTTATTGCTGTGACATGCTCCTCGAGGGTAGGGTTATTATTTGAAATCTGTTAAATTCTCTTTGATTTTGAAACATTGGAATTTAATTTCTAGGTCCAACTTTACCACCCAATTACCCGCATGATACACAAGAATTACAATAGATTCAAAGAGGCTGCTTTTGGAGGGGTTTTCAGAAATGATGGTCGTCTCCTTTTGTCAGGTAATTATTGTCCAACAATATATTTTAAAATGCCTTTTCTGACCTTTCTAATTCTGAATTCTAAACTGAATAATTTATAGGGAGTGAAGAATGTGAAGTTAAACTCTTTGATGTGTCCAATAAGAATTTACTACGAGTTTATAAAGGGCATACTAGGTAAGAATCTCTTTAATTTATTTAAATCAGTTAAAATCTTAATTTCTATTTATTTGATTTACATAGCCCTGTTCATCGTGTCGCCTTTATGCCAACTGACAATCACATTGTGAGCTTTTCTGACGACAAGTCTATAATTCAATGGGACATGACGAATGAAGAAATCCTCCACAAATACGAAGGACATAATGTAATTTTTAAAAAAACAATTTAACTTACAATCAGGAACTAAATTCAATCCTTTGTAAAATATACTTTTTTAGGATTACATTAGATGCGGAGCAGTCTCAGAATCCAATCCTTCTCTAATATTCTCCGGATCTTATGATCATACCGTTAAAGTATGGGATAAACGGGATCATAAAGAATTATTTAATGTTGATCATGGGGCTCCAGTCGAGTCAATCCTCCCCTCGTCAAATGGAGCACTTTTATTCACTGCTGGAGGTACTGAAATTAAGGTTTGGGATTGTTTGGCTGGAGGAAGGCTACTCGCCAAGATTTCTCAACATCACAAAACGATTACAAGTCTTCGATTCGGCACAAATAATAAGCGACTACTCTCAGCATCCCTTGATCGGCATGTTAAAGTCTATGACATAAGCACATTTGAAGTTATTCACACTTATGACTACCTCTCGCCAATCCTGAGTCTCGGAATTTCGGTATTTCATTTTTATTTCATATTTTAAAGAATGGTCTTTAATTTTAAATTCTTTTTTCCTTCAGCCAAATGATAAGACTTTAATTGTGGGGATGAGTGATGGAATAATTGCCGTATCAAGAAGAGAAGAAGGTGGTTCTGAGATTGAAGCGAATGAATCTAAAGTGGAAGAAATTAAATCAAAGAGAAAACGGGGAAAGAGTTTCACGGATTTTGTTCAAACTGATTTCGGAATTCGAGAGGAGGCACTTCCAAGTACGTTTTAATGAATTTATTCGACTTTATTTATTAATAATTTCCCATGTTTTTTATTTGTACTTTTAGAGGATGCAAAATATGATATTTATTTAAGAAAGTTCAGGTATTCCAAAGCCCTGGATGTTGTATTAACTTCCTACTATTTAAATCACAATCCTGGAGCTACAGTTGCACTATTTCAAGAATTGAAGAGGTATATTATATTATTTTGCATAATATAAAGGTTAAAAATAATATGTTTAACAGGCGAGATGGATTGAAATCAGCACTAGCTGGGAGAGAAGGGAGTTCAGTAAAAAAGATCATTATGTTTTTGATCAAATACGTGAGGAAGCCCAAGTTTATGCGGATTCTCGTGGATGTAGCAAATGTTTTTATTGGTAAGTTGAGCTAATTATGTTCAGATTATCGAATTAATTCAAATATTTATACAGATTTGTACGCTTCTAAAATTGGACAAGATATTGAAGTGGACGAACTTTTCCTTAAATTATGCCGTGTGATAAATGAAGAATTGAAATACATGACAGACCTTATGGAAATTCAGGTTGGATTGCTTCTTAAATTGCAAATTGTCTAACATTCTAATATAATTCCAATTTATTTATTTTCAGGGAGCCCTTGAAATGATTACGGCAGGAGCTGGTGCAAGTGCTAAAATTGGATCACTTCAGAATAATGTGACTTCTTCAAGTTTAAAACCTTCTGAAAATGCAAAGCAAACTCTTGTAGTAAGTATAAAGTAGGATAGTTTTACAGTTTTACTTGTTCATATATAAACTTATTTTTTAAATGGCTTCTTTTTATATGCAAATCTAAATATTTATATTCTCAATTAAATCATGATTTCAGAAACAATTATCGTTTTGAAAATTTGCATGGACGTGGTCCATTTATTCAATTTCATAGTTTATTAAATAATAATTAATAAGCTATTGTAGTAGTAGTAGTACTAGGCTTAGGTATCTATGTATCTAACAAAATAAATGATCTAGGAAGAGGTAGAGTAAATGACATAATATATCAGTATATCCGGAGTTTGAAGATTCCATAGGTTTACTATTTACTACGAGTCTATGATATTTATGCTTTATTTGCTGCACAGCCCGAATCGCCACATAACTCGATATTTACAAGTCTCAATCATGACTCTGATCCTGAGGATGAGTAATACTATTATTCTATTTAGGATTAATATTACCAATTACGGGGTTCGAAAATAATAAAAGTTGGGCTATGTTGGAAAGAAGTATAGATATGTATTAGCAATGATGCTCAATTAACATTTAGCTTAGGATTAGTTAGGTAGCCATATACTCATATATGCAATATAACGTGACAATGTCATTCGAGAACAATGTGCTCATTAATTTCTAAATTGACATATTGCAGCCCAATACAAATACTTTAATATTTATTTTCGTATATATTCCTATATGAAATGGGATTCGGCTATAAGCAATCATGTAGATAGGTACTATCTGTTTCACCATATGCACTGCACACACTCTTCATTAAATCATCTGTATTTGATTATCATTTGTAGGCAGTAGGAGAGTCTCAAAGTTATGTATTGTATAATTCTGTAGATACTATTAGATATATTATACAGCTTCTATCTCAAATGATTATAATATCCTTCCCCTCCCTAATTATCAGTATTTCCTGCAGTAGTTGGAAGAGGAGATAATTTTTATTACTTCCAAATAGTCTCTCGTAGTAGCACATTCGAAACATTCAGATCAAGGATCAATATGGAAAAAGTAGATAGTTTAGAGGAATTGGTTTCAAAAGCAAAAGAGCTGTTTGAAAATGAATTTAAAAGTTCTGCTGAGATAATTGTGAAAGCCCCTGGTCGGGTCAATCTTATTGGAGAGCATACCGGTAAGTATTAAATTAAACTGGGCTCCAATAATTCAATTTACACCTTCAATTAATATCTAATCGTAAGTCTATATTAATTAAATTTGTTTTGTTGATTCTTTAAGATTACAATCTTGGATATGTTTTCCCAATGGTAATTACAAGAATATCTATAAATAAAGAATTTCACTCTAATATTTATCTGTAATTCATAGGCAATTCCACTGTATACAATTATTGCTGGGAGGAAAAATGATTCAAAGAAGATTCGGATTATAACAGGTGCAAATGTGGATTCTGCACAAAAAGTTGAATTTGATGCGCCTGATTCTTCCTCAAGATTAACTCCCTCAAGTTCTCACAAATGGGCAAACTATGTAAAGGGCGTTATTGAACATTTCCCATGTGAGTAATTACATTTAAAATTGGGCTGAAAGTTAATAAATAACTCTTTAAAAATGTTAATTAATGAATCGAAATTTTGCATTTCCTCCAGATGAAATTTCAGGATTTGATGCTTCAATTATAACAAATATTCCACTCGGGGGTGGATTGAGCTCCAGTGCGGCTTTAGAAGTTTCAACTTGCACATTTCTCGAGTCTTTGACAAATCATTCGCTTGAGTAATCTTTTACATCTATAAGCTATGTATAATGTGACTTAAAATTAATCCCGTATACCCATTTTAGTTTGAAGGAGAAAGCTCTTCTTTGTCAAAAAGCAGAACATACGTTTGCCAATATGCCCTGCGGTGTAATGGATCAATTTATTTCTTGCTTTGGGAAAAAGAATTCTGCACTCCTTATCGATTGCAATTCGTTAGAGACAAAGCTTGTCCCATTGTTGAGAGAAACTGAGGGAGATGAAGTTGCATTCCTTGTGGTGAATTCTAATGTGAAACATGAGTTGACTGGAAGCGAGTACCCACAAAGAAGAACGGTATTTATTAAATATTATTATATTATTAAGAATTTTAGACTCATTTAACACAAATTGCAATTTATATCAATTAGGATTGCTTTGAGGCTGCTAAAGTACTAGGAGTGGAGAGTTTGAGGGATGCGACAATGAGCCAACTTCGAGGTAGTACTAATTATATTTACTCGTTAATCCGAATTTATCTAATCCTAATATTCTAATGGATCAAATTCAAATCTTTAGAAAATCGAGACAAATTGGGGGAAAGAGCATATCAGAGGGCTTTACATGTTGTATCGGAGATTGAGAGATGTGTGAAAGCCTCTAATGCAATCCAAGAATTTGATTATCCTGTTGTCGGTAAGTTATACAATTCTTTAATTATGATTATTTCAGTTTATTTAAACTCTAATATGAAATCCAGGTAATCTCATGTATCAATCTCATGTGTCATTGAGGTAATTTAATATATAACTTTCACCTATTGAAGCAACTCTTTAATTATTGTAATTTCTCTTAGGGACCTCTACGAAGTATCTTGTAAAGAGATTGATCAATTAGTGGATATCACAATGCAAAATAAGGCTTGTTACGGGTCGAGGATAACCGGCGGAGGATTTGGTAAATAGCTTCGATTCGATACTTCGCTTTGAGGCATTCTGCAAAATCTAATTATCTAATTGAGCTTTTTTTATTATTTACAGGTGGATGTATCATTGCCTTAATTAAACTATCCGGAGTGGAGGATATAATTGCAGATATTAATAAAAAGTATTCCAAAAAGGCAACGTGCTACGTGTTCTCCGCTGTTGATGGGGCTAGTCAAATCCAATAAACGTTTTTCCATTGACATTCAATTTATTCTACCTTTTAAATCTAAATATAAGTTAAATTGAATATTTTTGACAAATAAATTGCAATTTGCATTTTAAAATCTTTAATCCACATTCTCAGCTTTAATTGGTCAATGAATTTAATTGGATTGATATTTTTTTGGGAGATTCATGCACATAGAACCTGTACAAATAAGCGGGATTCTGCAATTTTAAAAATTTCTTTGGACAGACCCGGTGGTCTCCTCAAAAATCGGATTAATTGAGGTCACCTTTGACTTGGTCATCTTTTATATTTTTTAATTGAACATCTAATTAATCCTTTATGCAATCTGCATAAATTACAAGTTAAATCAGATTGTTTATTTACTTTAAATTCTTACATTTCAAATTGGTATATTTCTCCCTGAATTTCATCATGTTGAGGATTTCAAAGGATTTGGCAATTTTGAAACAACTTGGACGAGCTAACCATTATTCGACCATATTAAATAATCAATTAGGATGGGCAGGGCTCTTGGTAAGACATTTAAATTTCAGGGTTTTTAAAATTTGGTCTTACTAGTAGGTAATTTGTAGGTATTTTTTAAAATTTTTGTGTAGGTTCCTTCAATTTCAAGTCAAAATTATATTCCATCTCGTCAAAGGTCAAACCCCACACCGCTAAATACTATAATTATGTTTGTGCCACAGCAAGAGGTGAGATAAAGACTAGCTTAATTAATGACATAAATTATATGTATTAAAATTCACGCATTTAAAACATTTTAGGCCTGGGTGGTGGAGAGGATGGGAAAGTTCAATCGGATATTAGAGCCTGGACTTAATTTCTTAATTCCAATTGTGGATAAAGTTAAATATGTTAATTCTCTGAAGGAAATTGCGATTGATATACCCAAGCAAAGTGCCATCACAAAAGGTAACTTTTAATTCATGATTTTGCATTAAAGATTCAATTTTTTCAGAGATTTTTTAAAAACTTGAACTTATTTAGACAATGTGACATTGACATTGGACGGTGTCCTCTACCTCAGGGTTGTTGACCCATACAAAGGTATTACTATTTAATTTAGAAAGATCTGTAGCTCTAGATTATTTAGGTTATTTTGCCGCATTTTGGAATTTGTAATCTATAATTTGTTTTCAAATCATTTTTAAGCAAGCTACGGGTAAGAAAATATAAAAAATATTATTCAAAAGTCAATTTTTAATCATTTCCTAGTGTTGAGGATCCCCAATTTGCAATCACTCAACTAGCTCAAACAACAATGAGGTCTGAATTAGGTAAGATCGTAGATACTTCTCAATTAAATCCACTTCTATTTATAATAGTACCAGATTAATATAAATTAAAAATTTAAATTCCAGGAAAGATTGCGCTTGACACTGTTTTCCGAGAAAGAGAGAGCCTTAACTTTAACATTGTGGAAATAATAAATAAAGCTTCTGAATCTTGGGGGTAAAATATTTAATGCAACGAATAAATGTAATTTATTGAATATCCAAATATATTTTTTAGGATTGCTTGTTTGAGATACGAAATTCGTAAGATTTAATCATTAGAATTCTTAGTTTTAGAAATTCAAGAAACATATATCATTATTCATTAATCATTTACGATTACGGATTAGGTGACATTCAGCTCCCATCAAGAGTACAAGAAGCTATGCAGATGCAGGTTGAAGCGGAGAGGAAGAAACGGGCTCAAATCCTTGAATCCGAAGGTTTGCCTCAACTTTAGTAAACGCATGGGAAAAGGTCAATTTAAAATATTTATAATTAATAGGAATACGTGAGTCAAATATCAATGTCGCCGAGGGAAAGAAACAGTCACGAATATTGGCTTCTGGTGGGTTAAATTAATTAAGGCTGTACATTTAATTTTAAATTGATTTTTTAAATTTTAGAGGCTGAGAGGCAAGAAAAGATTAACTATGCACTCGGAGACGCCAAAGCAGTCCTCGCCAAAGCAGAAGCCAGATCAAAATCAATTGAATTAATTGGAAAAACTCTTTCGAGGGATTCCGGCAAAAATGCCAGTATGTGAAGATAGATATTTACTTTTAATTCATGTTTATTTAAATTTTAAAAAGGAAAAAACGTTTTGAATTTTAAATCCTTCTCCCACTGATTAAAACGTTTTAAATCCCATTTTCCGCTGGTTCAAAACGTTTTAAACGTTTTTAATTCCCATCTCCCACGGATTCAAAACGTTTTGAACTTTTGACCCAAAACGTTTAGAACGTTTTTATATCCCATTTCCAACTTCAAAACGTTTTGAACTTTTGACCCAAAACGTTTTGAACTTCTTTATATCCCATCTCCCACTGATTCAAAACGTTTTGAACGTTTTTAAATCCCACTGATTCAAAACGTTTTGAACGTTTTTAAATCCCACTGATTCAAAACGTTTTGAAATTTGAAATTTTAAAATCTAATTTTTTTCCAGGTTCTCTGATTGTCGCTGAACAATATGTAACTGCCTTTCAGCATCTGGCAAAGTCTACGAATACAGTCATTCTTCCAGCAGATACTTCCAATATTCCACATATGGTCACTCAGGTAGGCTGGAATTGCAAATAAATTGTAGATTTCTAGTAGGATATCTACTAAAATTAATTATCAATATCTTCAACCAGGCTATGACCATTTACAAGCAACTTACGAATGATCCATCAAGCAAAGGAAAAGGGAGCCACGACTCTACTCAGGATGATTTGGAAGAGCTGTTTAGTGACGAAGAAGAACGCGAGAAATACAATGATCTCTACAATAAAGTGTCTAAAGAGGCAGAGGCTGCCGTGGAAGAGGGGAAATCAAAGCTCTAGACTCGCAGCCACGTACCCTTATAATTCTAATTTAATCACATATTTTTCATAATCTCTGAGGCGTTAATTAAATCCCTAAGATCTATATATGAGCGTGTCTTGAAATCAAATTGGAAAGATTTCAATTTTGGGTGACTTTTTTATACTACCATATTTAAATGATTATAAAATTATCGTTAATCATGCCTTTGAGAAAAAAGAGAAATAAATATGATTGTATTGTTAATTGGGCTAAGGTCAATTAATATTAAAACGAGTATGTAACCTTTTGCTGAGCCATTTAACGAAGCTTGCTTTAGTTTAAAGGTTAAAATCTTAAAATATCGTTCCATTGAATTGTAGTACGAGTATATAGGTAGTTTAGATAGAACCTTGTATGATTGTATCGCAATACAAGTAGAGTAGCGTAGTAGTACTCGTATAAGGATTAGATCTTTGGGGGTTTAGGATAGGGTATGGCATATGCGCTTTCTCGCAACTCTCAAGCATGAAATGAAAAAGTCGATAAACTTTCTCTCTACGATATCATACTGCAAGCTAAAGAACAAATCCAAATATTATATTTTAGTCAATTTTTAAAGATTTCATCAGGAATTGTTTTTCCTTAATTCTACTTTTTAACTAATTACAATACAATTCTACTTAAACATTTGTTCGTAATAGTATATTATGAATACTTCAACTTATTCAGTGGGAAGCAATTTGGAAGAAGATGATAACATCCCACTGGCTGATGATGATCCCCAAGGTTTGGATTTAAGAAAAAAGGCATTAAAAATATGCTCTTAAATCTTATTTAATCATTTAGCAATCATCGGTGAAGATTCACCTTCAGTCAGCCGCGCTTCAGACCCCAATTTAATGGGCCTAACCCGAAGTTTTGATTCTCTTCCTTCAACATTTACCAATGACAGTTTATCCAGTGCAACTCAAAGTAAGATTTAATTTTAATTATAGATTTGGGATAAATATTGCATTATTACAAAATATTATAATTTTTTAAGGTATGGATCCAGATGCAATTGATGAACACGAAGAGAAAGCTCGTTTAATTGCACAAGTCCTTGAAGTAAGTTGAAAACTTCAGAATATTGAAAGATATTGTATAAAAATCATAAACAAA
Organism: Megalothorax incertus; assembly: GCA_036507255.1. Lineage (NCBI taxonomy): Eukaryota > Metazoa > Arthropoda > Collembola > Neelipleona > Neelidae > Megalothorax > Megalothorax incertus. Next base: position 15,336 of record JAAZTK010000035.1, on the reverse strand, counting down.
ATGCATTAATTCTGTCATTTTTTAAAAATATTAGCTTCAAAATACTCTGGATGGTATGATTTTGATTTATTTTTGATATGCAATTTTAAATTATGGAGTTGGCTGTGCAATTTATATAAATTCTTTGAATTTTATATTTGTAGATTTATCGCAAAGAGTGGACGGAGTTAAAGAGGTTAGAATACTCTTCCATGTAATTTGAAAGATTTAAAAAAACATTCTTTTTTAATAGGAAAATCTCAAGCTTCGCTCGGAGAATCAAGTTCTTGGTATATAAATATTTTATTCAAACTACTTTTTGATCAAAGATGTTAATATTGTTTTTATGTATGTTAATATCAAAGGGCAATACATTGAAAGCTTAATGTCAGCCTCATCCGTATTTTCCCCGACTTCACCCAAGAGTAAAAAGAAGTAACTTCGAACTAGTCTTTAATATAAATATTAAATTGCAATTTATTGTTCTTTGTACACGATATTTGACGAATACGGAGCATTATCCGCCTTAAATGACCCATCGTACTTATTGATTTATTGAGTAAAAACAGGGGAGGAGAATAATTTAAATATGCTAGGCTTGTTCAGCGTTCTTTTCTGACATGGAATCATGTCACTTTTATCAAAATCCGAAATTTTTAAAGAAATTTCAGAGGTGATTTTGAACTAATGTCCAAAAAGTACTTTCCGAAATCGCCCAAAATTCGAGATGCAATTTTCAATAAAAGGCTTTTCAGAGGACTCCAAACCTATTCAAATATACCCAAAAGGCATTATGAGACTTGACATGGTCCCCTTCATCGTCTATGATGGAAATCTCGAGTTTCTCTCAAAACTCCTCCGAGTAATGAGCGGAGTAGTGGGAGGAGTTGGATGTGAAGTTTTAATTTTGGCCTATTTTGGCATTCTTTCCTATGTATGTCAAAATACTTAATAATTTTTTCTTTGAATGACGAGATTAGGACTTGGTACACGATTTCCAATTGATTTTGGGTCAATGGAATGGATCAGGTGACCTTGGCTTGACCTTTTTATAAAAGGTCCGAATTTCTCAAGGCTGAGGGAGCAACATTCTGGGGGCTCTCAAATCTTTTGGATAAAAGTTTCGAACTTAATTCCTTCGGTTTTGAGTACAAGATGAATAGATCTAACAGTAATATGAATTTGGTCTATATCAAGTTGACCTTTGCTGACCTTTGGGGTCAATTTTGCTCTGGAAAGTACTTTTAAGACAATGTGTCCTAAATGTGGGTTTTTTTGAGACAATTACCAAAATTTTTCAAAATTTTAAGTTGGAATATGGTAGAGATTGAAAAGAAGGTTAAAAATGCAAGGAATTTATTTAAAATTGGCGAAATATATCGTAAAGTACAGCTTTATGGTGATGGGTCATTTTAGACGGATAATGCCTGTATTAGCTAAACATCTTCATTTTATATTTATAATTTAGGTAAATTATAGCTCACAGCTTCTTTACAATGTATAATGTTACCATTTTTAATTTTTTTAATCAAACGCTGTATTTACAATTTTACTATATCTTTCCGCCGTACATATAAAAATTGCTTGCAAAGTTGCAAATAAATAAAAATTCCTTCTTCATGATCCGATATTTCATTACTTGCATCTTTAGGTATGTAGGTATATAGATATTCTGATATCATATCTTAAAATATGTGGAATTTCTGTGGAAAAGTAATATGTATATCAAGTTTATACACTACTTGAAAGCTTTTATTTTAGAAAGAGGAAAAAAATCTATTTTATTCAAAAACCGGAAATGAATAGAAGGAGCCGTTCCCGTCAACGTCAACCGAGGACAGCTAAAAGCCAATCCTCTTCAGCCACCTTCACTTCCGTCCCACCAAGCCCGCGTCGTCATACTTCTTTGCCCTCATCCTTCTCGTTAAGGAGGTCAAATTCAGCGTCTCAAAGTGATAGGGATTTAGCTCGTGCTCGGAATGATCTCAAAACTGCACCCCCAGAGGAAAAGAAAAAAATTATGGATTGGATTAAAGCAAAGTATGTCCGTGATAAGTTAAAGAAGGAGGAAAGGTTGAGGAACATTCGGCCTAGGGTATGGGATCCTATTAATAATAACTTAATAAATCTATAAAAAAAATTCTAGGTGACTCTTCTCCCGGAAATGATCAACTTACCCCTATTTATTGCATTTATCCTTCGGATTGCTATCGCTTGGGAAGTTGTCATCTACATCTTGACCCTCATAAGCATCTTCCTAATCACATTCTCTTCACTATTCTCATTCTACGATTCGAGGATTTGGGATATTGTACTCGGCATTGACATTGTCTTCATCTTTGATTGCTACATCCGCCTCATTGTTGAGCACTGGCGTTCTCGTACCAAATGTCCATGCCTTGTCTTCTTTATCCCATTTACCTTCCAACAATTTGTTTGCGATGTCCTCTCCCTTTTCCCCCTTGAAAGGATATGGATTCTTTCTGCTGGAGTCCACCGCCTAAATCATCTCAAGCTTGTAGACTATTGCAGATTGAACCGCCTTCTGAGAATCCGGCGAATGTTTGTATTTTTTAGTAAGAAATATCTATTTGATAGCTTTGATTTGATGTCTAATGAATGATTATCTGGAAAATACATATATGCCTGATTTATACTATAGATCGGCTCGTTTGGGAGAGAAAGGTCAAAGAACAATTGATATTCGTAGTCAAATTCACTACAATGTATCTTCTCGTCATTCACTTTTTTGCCTGCTTTCTATTTGTAATTGTTCGAGCGGTAAGGCTTTTCCATTATTGGCCATTTGTTGAAATATTTAAAAAAAATTTAGGCTCCAATTGACTTTCTCCTCCACCGATATTCGCATGTCATATCCAAAACTTGGCTCAAGGATCAGGATATTCTGACTAATGATTCTTGGACTTACTACGTTTATTCCCTAAGTTTTTCTACATCTACGGCAAGTCTAACTTGTTTAAAATGGAAGCCATATTTATTAAATTTTTCTTCATTGTAGGTTACAACTGTGGGGTTCGTCTATGAGCGTTATTACGATAATTAGAGTCTTTTTTCATTTAATTATATTCTAGGTATGGAGATTTAGTACCTGTAAATGAAATGGAAATGTTTGCATGCCTCGTTATTATGCTTGTCGGTGCCATCCTACTCTCGGGACAATTTGCTTCAACGATTACCAGCTTCTTGGTTGAAGTTGATGGAGTCCGCTTTGATCTCTTTTTCCGCCTTCAAGGGATACTAATCCATTTGGTTAGCTTCATCTTAAATCAAAATGTTCATTAAATTCTTATTTTGTATTTTTTGAATAGAAAATGATTAGCGCCATTGAAATCTTCTGCTCAAAAGTTGATCAATATTATCGACTTCTTTGGAACTATCGCGAAGGAGTACATCAAGTCCCTCTATTCACAAGTCTCCCACCTTCGTTACAAGAGGATATTTTTGTGGATATTTGTGGGGAAATGTTTGAAAAATCTGCACTTTTCCGAGGACTAGAGAAATCATTCCTCAGGGGGATAGCACAAGAAGTAGAGATTGTCCTTTATAATCCGGATATGATTATTTGCGAGCTTGGAACATTTGCAAATGCCATGTAGAAGATTCATTAGTATTGTATATTTTTTCCTAATGCGTATATCTAATTATTTTAGGTTCTATATCATTCAAGGGGAAATCCGTGCCATGTCAAATCTAAAAGATGAAAAGCTCTCTGCAATCATTAGGGCTGGGAATTCTATTGGCGAGAATAATCTTTTTTTATCTTACCCTTATTCCACTCAATTTGAGACGAAAACCTGTTGTCAATTGGTAGTGCTACGAAAGGATCGGATTATGAAGTTATTTAAAAGCTATCCAAGAGCTCTTGCAGTTATTAGAACCCGCCTTCAGGTAGGGTTGGTCCAAAAATTAAAACCCTATTAAATTAAACTTTGAAATTCCTCAAAACAGAAAAGATTAAAAAGTCTGGGCAAATTCTACCGTGTTTGCGGTCATAAACCTCTGATGTGGCTTGAGCCGAGAAGATTCCTTTACATCAAGGGGCGGAGGGTTGACGCCGAGACACCTGTCATCATCAGATGGGGAAATTATTTTAACCGAAAGTGTCCAATCAATGTGTATGATAATATTGCAGACACGCATGTTATCATTGACTATGTTTGCATGAGTGATGCTCACAAAAAGGTTGATTTTTTTAATTTATTAATAGTCGAATCTAGCTCTAAATATTTTGCCCTCAATAGGATCACACCGTTCCTTACACCACTTGCAAAATTCCTCCGATATTCTCCGCTGAAAATTGGGTCCAAATCTGGAATTTGGGCGTCATGTTCATTGTACTCATTTCTGCATTCACTGGACCCTACTGTCTAGCGTTTAATGAATCTTCCGAATGGGAAGAGTATTTCTGTGATGTGAATCATGGTATGGTGTACCCGATATGTATCATCTATGTCATTGATGTCTTTGTTGAGGTACAAAATTTTAAATTAAATAGATTTATTCTTATTGACCGAATTATTTTTACAGATTTGTACTGCAACTTCCTGCTCTGGTATTAGATTTATTTAGAATTTTGATTTCTCGAGATTTACGAATGATTTTTTATGGCCAAAAATTAGGAATTTATTATCGGTTCTTTGATGGACTTCGTGTCAAATATCGAAGCCCTGCTTTATGGGTTGACATTGGAGCTGCAATCCCACTCTTTTTTCTCGCAACGACTGGAGAACAAGGGGTTTTCAACATAATTCCTGTTATTTTAGGAAGCATGAAGTTATACAAGGTTTTATAGTAATTACCTATCCGAATATTTCTCATTAAAAAAATATCGTTAATTTTATTCAATAGATCATTCGGTACTTGCACTATATGGAAAATATCAACCCTCAAAAGATATTCTTCTATCGCTTCATTGAGACCATCTTTGTTCTTCTTTATGGAATTCATTTCATTGCTTGCATCAATTTTATCACTACCTGCCCTATAGAAGTGACTTGGAATGATACTGAAATCTTGGGGAAAACCGTTCAATGTGGAAGGGATATCTGGCTTTCTACGTACTTTGAATCCGCGTCCGAACCTGATGAGAATGGAATTTTAGATTTTCATGAAATTGAGCGAACACGCCCTGAACATCTTAAGGATACAATGCCATATCTCCTTTCATTTTACTATGCTACTGCCACATTGACAAGTGCTGGGTTTGGAGACTTTTATCCTCAGCAGACTGAAGAAAAGCTCTGGTCGGTTCTCTTTATGCTCATTGGGTTCTTTATTATTGGATACTATAATGCTGCGTTGACATCTGCTCTATCCTGTACCATAAGACCTAATTTGGGACTCTATCAAAGAATTTCTCAAGCTAAATATTTCCTTCTTGAGCACGGAATGCCTGATGGGCTTCAAAGGCGAGTTATGGAACATTGCAGATTGATGGATCATTTGAGAATGGGGATTACTTTGCCCAGCAATGTAAATCATTTGCTTTATGATACTCCTGCATATTTGGAGGAAGATACTCTGTTTCTTGAAGTTTGGCAGATCCTAGAGGGTGTCCCAATCTTTGCGAAAACGGATCATAAGCTCATCGTAAATATTGCGAGAAAGATGAAGAGATATCTTGTTCCTCCAGGATGCTTTTTCTTAGAGAAGGGAGAAGTTCGTCGAGAGTTGTACATTATTGCAAAGGGATGTGTTCAGAACTTAAAGACACTCCAAACAAACCGAGCCATGTTGGAATCTTCCTCTTATTTTGGGCTTCGTGACCTGCTCTTTGGAGAACCCAGCCCTTATTACGTCAAAACGCTCTCCCATTGCATTATTTACGCAATTGACTATGCGAGCTACGAAAGTGTGTATGCTCACGAAAAGGATGTTGAAGCGAGAAAGAAATTGGTTGAAGAAGAGCGGGTAAAAGCCTACATAATATCAAAATTACGCTCGATTCTTAATTTTTTGCATTATTTTTTTTAGAACCGACTGAGACCTGTGATTGATGTAAAGATAAAACTTTATTCAGAAGAAATGTTTAAGACCAAGCTGCCCCACCACCATCACATTAATAGATCCTGGAATCATTTCCCTACTCGGAAAGATGAGATAATCAACGAAGTCACTTACAAGGAGTACGAGAAAGGATTTAAGAATCTTAACCGCTTGAAATTCATGAGGTGATTAAAATTATATTTCATTGATTTTAAAAGTATCTGAATCCTGCTGATTTTTAAACCCGTAGGTTTTTACTCATGCCAAGAACTGTCAATCCAATGGGTCAATTTGCAAAAATGTGGACCTGTTTTATGAGCATTGTTAGCACCATTGTCCTATTCACAATAGTGGTGGAGAGCTTTCTCTGGATCCGCTTTGATTGGTTCTTTGCCCTCCAATTTCTTCTGGATATTATTCTAATGATTGACATGTATGAGCTTTTCAAGGCTTACTATTTTTTGTAAAAATAATCAATTTACATTTACAGCTATATAAAGATGCACTGGGGATATTATAATTCTCAAAATATCCGGATTGACCACCCTGCTCAAACTTGCCTTCATTAGTAAGGCCTTTACATAATGATTTGCCTTGATTCAACCTTTATTAACCTATTTTATGCATAGTATTTTTGAGGGGAGCTTTGTTTATGATGTCCTATTCGCTACAAAATTTGAATGTCTGACTTATTTTTACGGGTGGACCAATTTCCTTGGACATGGTGATGGCTCAACGTGGTCTACGGTATTTAATTGGAGTAGAGCTGGACAGATCCTTCGAATTCCCTTTCTATTCATCATCTGCCATAATGTTTTCGAGTCCCGAAATACCGTTTTGTATGATCTTTTTTTATGTGTTCATTGAAAGAACTTTTACGATCATTTCTAAATTAGGGTTTCAATGTACGTCTGGTTCACAATTGTCGCTTGCTCTTTCATTTCCTCATATGCTTTGAATATTGCTTGCCCCTGGGGGAGATCCCTTTGGGAGAAAGGGGACCAGTAAATTCAACTCTAAAGCATCATTTTTTAGAAGCCTTACTTAACTTTTTTTATAGGCATCGAATACCCCAATGTTTGGTTGGAACTTGGATTGATAAAAAACGTAATTGAACGTTCTATATAATTAGTTATTTTGGAATTGAAAGATTTGATTTACATTTAATTTTATATTCATGGAGTGGATTTAAATGTAACGGATGGTATATCAATGAAACGCTGGATTTCGGGGATTTATTACGTAAGCCAAGTCATCCTTGTGATTGGATTTGGGGATATGACCACTCTGCAAAAGCCTGAACTTTATCTTCAAATTTTTATGATGATTTTTGGTAATATTAATTACTGATTTATTTTAGAAATTATTAATTAACCATATTTAAATTACAGGATTTTTAATTACTCGATGCATCATAGCTGATATCACAGCGGCAGAGGTTGAACCTGATGAACTCAAGACAAGTTTGAACGAAAGCTTGCGAAAGCTCAAAATGATTTTGGCCAAGGAAAGGGTGGACGAAAAGCTTTACATGTTAGAACCTGTATTATCTAGTACTTTAAAGTTTGAATTCCAATTTCCAATTTATAGAAACATCTACAAGCACGTCGAGTACACTTGGTACAAAACAAAAGGATTAAATTCCCAGGACATCTTTTATGACATGCATTCGGGGCTTAATGCGGAAATCTACTTAAATCTGGTGGGGAGCAAAATCCGTCAGGTTCCCATATTTAGCGAGGTAGGCTCTAAATATTTGTTAAATCCTTGAACCGTAATTTTAAAATGTCTAATTTAATTAGCTGGAAGAGAGTATGATTCGAGCCATATGCCAAAAGATGAGCGTCGTCTACTACTTGAGAGGAGAGCGTATCATACGCGCTGGAAATCATTTCTTTGACATGTACATAATCATTGAGGGGAAAGTTTGGATATGCGATGAGGGGCTATTCCACATTTGCACTCTTGGTCCATTAGAGTAAGTATTTGAATTACAAATTATGCAAAAATTCCTTTCATTTTTCGACTCTAGATCTTTTGGGGAATGGTCCATGATGCACCGAATTCCACGGATAAATAACGCTATTGCCGCCACCAATATTCAACTGTACATGCTTAGAGCGTCAGACTTTGAGGACACCCTTCTTCTCTACCCAGAGATCTACAGGAAAATGAAGACGCTCCTCAAAATTCAAAACCATGACCTGTACATGCAGAAAGTGGAGAGGAATAAGATTATTGCTCGAACTCTACCCTGGAAAAATGCTCACTACCTTGCCAAGAGGGAAGTCCTTAAAACAATGATGGCTATGCATCTGACAAGCATGAAGGAACCTAATCTAGAATATGGGAAGCGACCAAAACTTGAGATTAAAATGAATTGCCTTCAAAAGCTGAGGAGGAAATTCATTGGATGGGGACCCGAAGATGATCGACTTCCATTCCTCTATTTTGTCAAGGTCCGGCAAACTGAAGGGAAACGTAATTATGTTTGGCCATCTATTCCTCAGATTCATTCAAATTGCGGATTCAGTAGAATGATCTTTTCCCTTGCAATTGTACTCTGTTATATAACTCCAGCGGTTGGACTCTTTGAATTTGCATTTTCCTATGATAATATTGAGGATTCGCAACATGATGTGTCGGTGGGGGTTCATAATGTGGCCATCTTCTTTGAAGTCATCATTTATTTTTCAATCATTCTAAAATTTATGACACCTTACCAGCTTCCTCAGGGTGTCTTTTGTAAGGATACTCGGAGAATCGTTACAAAGTACGTCAAACTGATTTTCAGATAAATTAGGAAATTAATTTAAATAATTGAATCCAGATATGTCTATTCAATTGATTTTGGAGTGGACCTCATCTCTAGCTTCCCGATCCAATACTTTACTCCGGAGCTAATCATTGAAATCAAATACCTATACCTTCTCAGAATGTTTCGTCTGGTAAGAGTTCATCCTATCTTTATTTAAACAAGATTAAATTTAATATTTCATTTTCCTCCGTTAGATAACCTTTTATCGAGCACAATTTGGAAAGAAATATGATCTAGAAATCAGCACCTTTCGCTACAAACTCACAATTTCTGTCTCCTGGTTTTGCTTGGTAGGATATGATAAATATAATGTTAATTATTTACAGCCCGTGAAGATTTCCTCAAGCTTCAGGAGAGGTATTTCTGGCCACCGGACTTGATTATTCTTGCCCCAATTAACATTAATTATCCCTATTTGAAATTTCCTTTTAAAAATATTCTAAAGATTCGCTTTGCACCAGATGGCGCATATCCTCGCTTGCGTCTTTTACACGCTTGCTACTTGCAATAAATTAGCAGATTTTGCACATCAAAGCGAAAAAGTTGTAGTCTGTCCCAATAATACTTGGACAAATGAATGTAGGCATCCTTTTAATTTGTTAAGAATATATTTCATAAATTCTAATGATGGTTGAAAAATTGAAATTGTAGATATGATAGGAAGAGATAATTCCGCTGCGGAAAACCCACCTTGGAAGTTTTGGATGCGAAGCCTTTATTGGGTGGTCACAATTATTTCTACGACAGGATATGGGGACATTACTGCTCAAAATCCAAAGGAAATGATTCTTGCGAGTGCTTGTTTTTTCGTGGGGGCTTTCATTCTATCTATAATCCTGTCTGATTTCACATCTGGGTTCGCCTCTAGACATAAAGCAAAAAAGGATTACATGAATAGCGTTCATCTATTGACCGTAAATATTCAAATGCTATTTATTTTTGTATTTTGATAAATAAAAGCTTAAATCCTTTTAGACTCACCTTAAAATCCTCGGAATATCATCCCAGAAAAATGCGTCTGTTCTCAATCATTTCTTACTCCTTTGGATCCGCTCGCGAGGTGAACCCTACCATGAAGCCATCAAGTTCCTCCCACCAACCTATCAGATTGATGTTGCTTTCGCTCTATTCTTACCTGTTATTGCTCAGGTTTGATTTGCATTTTTTTAAAATTAATTCTGTGGCTAAAAAATCCATAATTTTGTAGTCTCAACTGCTCGGAAAGGTTCCTGGGAATAAATTCAGACGCCAATTAGCCTATAGGCTACTTCATTGCACATATTTACCCGGTATATAATTTTGGGACATAATTTCAATTTTTATTTCCAATTTAAAATTACAGGAAGTACAATTGTCAACAAAGGAGAGCAAGGGGATGAGCTTTTCATCGTATACTCTGGCCTTGTCACGGGATATATTGGAGATAATATTGAGAATATTTACATCAAACGAGTCTATGCACCTGGTTAGTGTAAATTCAATGGAGATACAGATATTTAAAAGTTCGTATATGGCGTATATGACATTGATATTCGTGGCATTTATGTACAGGTGATGTATTTGGCCGATCCGCCGTCTTTTTCTATAAATCACAATATGCAAAGAATTATCGGGCTGAGGAAATAACGGAAATACTCGTACTTAAGCAAAGTGATCTCCTTTACCTCACTAAGCATTTCCCAGAGTTTGACCAAGTGTGTCAGTTGGAAGTTATGACAAGGTAAAATGTTTGATATTTTTTAAAGCCATGTCATATTAATAAATATGAATGTAATTTGCAGGTATGACCCAATCCTCGATACGAAATGCATCTTTATAAACGAGCCCGATGAAACCCTACCCCATGGGAAATCGACGACAGCCCCAGCTAGTGAAACATCATCTCTAGATTCCAAAGTCCGGGGAGGATTGTACGACAGGAAATTCTCTAATTCTGACTAAACATAGTTATTTATCTACTAATTACTACAATACAATGTATTATCTAAATGTAATGTTTATATATCTATGATAGTGATTCATTTAGTTTACAATATCGAAAAAATGGTGAATTTAAAATAATTTTAATTGCAATAAAATAAACTTTATTTTTTAATGAATTTTTATGCGAATAGCTTATTTGCGATTATAAATAATATAATTTCAAACCGTACATTACAGTATAGGATAAAACAGCATTTTGACATTAGATACGTTCAGAAGACTAATAAATAATATGATTAATACAGACATTCTGTATTTCATGTTAGATATTGATGGCTAATAATAGAGTAGGTAAGTTTTATATAATTTAAGGTTAGTAGGTACAATAAGCACCTTTTCTAAATCTACACGATATGCATTAATACTAGGACGTTTAATAATGTATGTAGTAGGTATGTAGGATATTACTTATCTTATTAATATTTAATATTGTATTAGTATTGAGTACTTAGGATATGCTAAAGGATTCTCAGACTATCACAAATATCATTCAATCTTTTGTGAGAATTCACAAATGGACGGATGGACGGATTATTTGACAGATTTCTTTATTTCTGTTTGTGGATTGTCCAAGCAGGTGGCCACATCAATTGGTTTATCCGAAATCAGTTCAAATGGTGATATTTTTGTGGACTGGAATGCCCTCAAATGGATCTATTCAAGCTTCATATTAGTTTACAAGATTCTAATCCAATGTTTAACTAACCATAATATGAATATTAGTCTCATCAGATCTCGAAAGATATGGGAAATTCCCTCCGGATTTAATATGTGCTTTCTTTGCGTGAGGATAACTCTTGTAGAGACTCTCCCGTACGTTTGGGGATAGCGCCGAATCATCAAATACGTCAATCAGAGTAATCGGGATAGACTTGAGCTTGGACGCATCCACCGCAGAGTTGACACAATTCTGAAATAAAAAAAGAATTCGAGGTAAATTTCAGTTCCTTTCAATTCATTATTCATGCGTGCTCACAATTGTCAATCTTGAGGCAAGCTCTTGCTGTCCCAGGCTGTCCAGCTGCAAAAGGGAATCATATCGTATTTTTAGATTTAGGATTATTGTTTACTATGAATTAGTTAAAGTATTACGAGGGGTTAATATACGAAAAGGTAAAATTACATACCCTTTCAGTCATAAAATCAATTGACTGAAGGATTTTGTGATCTTGAGACTCGGTAGAAAAATTTCCCACGATAATCTTCTTCAGAATAATTGAAGGAAGCATCCAGAACCTATAAAATTCATCAAGATTAAATCAAGTTACGATATATGTATTAACCTTTCTTTTATTATTTTATAAAAAAAACTTATAAATCTTTAATTACACCATCGCTGATTCATTGTAATTGAATATGGCAGTATCTTTGAAGCTATTGCACAGAATTAGAGATGCGACGCGACTTCGATGTCCATCTGAAGATGAGGTTGACTCTGCAAACTTTTGAGCGAGGAATCCCCCTACAAATTATAAGTTTTTTAATAATCGTGTATTCTTTATTGTACATACTATTCTCACCCAAAGAAGCACCAAAAAGATGGACTTTTCTTAGGTTTAGAAAATCCAATAGCTGCTTAAATCCATTGCACCAATCCGACACACTCCAATAGACTGGAGACTCGACCTAGAAAAAAAGACATTAATTAAATAAAGAATCCATGTAGAAAGTTTTAATACTTACTGATATGACCCGTATCCCTCGGAGCGTTAAACCCAGGATTTGCTTATAAAATACCTGAAATGGAAATGGCATTTTATGCGAATTGATCCCAAATTCAAATTAAATATAAAAAATTACATCACAAGTTCCAGAGACGGGAGCCAGGCAAATCAACGGAGTGGTTACATTTCTTGGTCCAGCATCAAATATTTTCCACACGTGCACCTAAAATTTTGAGAAATTAGGGGGAAAATAATCCATGAATTGTGATTCTTTTAAAAATGAGACTAACCTTTGTTGAACCCGGCTTTGTTGGCTCAACAATAATTTGTTTTAAAGGAACGGTTGATCTGAAGCTGTTGTATTCCTCAGATATGGATAAATCGCTTGAATAGAGCATAATATTCGTATTTCCATCAAGGGAGCCCAAATCCAATGGCTCAGAAGAGGTTGAATCCTCCGGAGGAGGGGGACTGGGAGAAATTGGGGTAATTGATCCCGAGTTCAAATGGTCGCTTGTGCAGGTGCTTGGAGTTTGACACGGCGTTGTACTCTCAATAGGCGATGGGGATTGTTCTTCTCTGGTGCAGACGGAATAGGCTTTTTTGCTAATTAAAAATAAAACAAATTATAAATCTCAGAATTAAAATATAGATATCGATATGATAATATAATAAATTATAATCTACCAGGCTATCTACGACTTTGAAATTGAGTTTGTATTCAAATACCTTTGTGCAAACATTATAAATATAGGTAATTATCCGTTGACTTGCTTTATATTAAGTTTCAAAATAAAATTATATAAATTCAATGCAATTGAACCTAGAACTCGAAGTGGGAATGTGAAAGTGAGGTAATAAGGACGATTTACTCAATTTGTAATTTGTATTCGTGTCATGTATTATGCGAATGATAAATTACAAGCAATTACTCATCATTTGTCCCTTTCTCCAGCAAATAAAATTTGAATGAATAATAAATAATAAATGGAGTATTGGGCAAACTCGAGTAGGTATTTAAAAGAATGTCAATAGTCTTCAATTATTTATCAAGGATATCTATTCATGGAATTCTTATAATACCGATACTGTTGTATTAAAATGTAAATTAATGATAATAAAAAACAATAATGAAACTTACATCAAATAAAAATAAATGACATCAAAAAGAGGTTAAAAAATTTAAAATCTTGGAAGAGTTTTGAATTTGATGAAATCAAGCTCGAGTTGAGTAAACATTGAGCAAACCTAATGTAAAATTAAATCGTGGCGACCGTTTTATAAAACTGAAAATAATTATTAATAAATGACAATGCAATTGAGCAAAATATTTTTAATTATTTTTGATTGACTTTATCGATATTATTTTGATCTCGGTCAAAATATTTACACTTTCAAATATTCATGCATTTTTCACGTCTTTTAGCTTTGCAAACTTTTTTTTATTACCTATAATTGGAATATACAAGTCTAATCTATAAAAATTTCGAATTGAAACGTTTGAAACGTTTTTTACAATTTTTGGCGTCTGAATTTTCAAAATACTTCTTTTCCCCCTCCTCTTCTTCCAATAAAAAATATCAATAGAACTCGCTTTTTCTTTGCGCTAGGATAATCCAAATCAATTAATTTTGGCAAAATTCAATAAAATTCGATTCGATTGGCAAATTGGGATTTATTTAAAAAAAATTAAAATTAAAATGACCCATACTCCAGCTTATAGAATTTTATGTAAAAATATTATGATATTCAATTAGATATATGCCTACTAATCAGATTTACATTTAGAATTAGATACACCAAATAAATACTAGATAGAATGCAATTCTATTTAGTAATTTTATTTAATTGAAGTTTGCATCCAATTTGTTCTACAGAGAAAAAATGTTTTTTTAAGACTTGAGATTTTTCAAGGTTCAAGGAAAAAACTAGAAACAAAGTTTTGCTTTGGGTAATCTAACAAATCCAAGAGATATCTGTAGAAGAAGGGTAAACTTGAGAACTCTCAAGTGAAATTGGATAAGAGAGTGGGCTAATGGAGCAAGAGATCATCTCAAACTCTACTAATCATTGGAGGAACAAACATTCTTTGTCACGAAAATATAAAAGTAAAAGGACAAACAGTTCCCTCATGTCCGGATCCGTATCTCTTTCTCTCTCAAAAAGTTTCAAACAGATGTACCTACTTTTCCGATGATCAAGAATCGGCCTGATATCCCAAGAGTCCAATCGTGATCCCGTGATCCGTGTCTGGACTCTCAAATCAAATCTTTTATTTATATAAATTAGGTAAAAATGTAGGTAGATCTATGATTAAACTATTTCTGGAGAGCAAACATGCAAGATACCGATTTGACGTCATCTCAAGGGCTAAAAGAAATTGATTAATTCCACTATTGACACATTTATTACATGGCTATTTTTGAATTTAAGATATTAGATTTAGGGCTGATCCTCTTTGATTTGAGATCATCTTCAACTGTGCAAATACTCGTAAACTACCTTACGAGTAGGTATGTAATAGCATAACTTTCTCCAGAGAATCCTATCTTTGTTCACAAACCTTTGGCATATCTACGCAAATGCTTAATTGAAAAATGATTATCTACGCAGTTTCTTTGATTTAAGGGGTTTTAAGGTAGACTGTGTAAATTTGATCTTGGTTTTGATTTGAGGGGGATCAAAGAAAGTTTTATAGGGCCATAATATAGGCATTTGAGCTTTATATTCAAAAGTTAATCAAGGAGAAAGTCCTTTGAACTGTTAAAAAGTTTGAGTTTATCTTTGAATGGAAATGGATTGAAAGTAATCCTATTTCAAATGTGCTCTTCAATCAAGTGTCTTCTCCCATTTGATTTATCTTAGGGTTAATAGGAATAATATTTC
>JAAZTK010000034.1:0-38481 GCA_036507255.1 Megalothorax incertus | reverse complement strand
ACCAACGTTCCCGAATACCCGCTCCCTTCAGCCTCAGAGTCTGTATATACGTCACTCTCGGGCTTGCTCTACAAGGTGTTCATGCAGGTTGAAAATTATAAGTTTTTACAAAGCTCTTTTATTTTGATTCTAATCTTTATTTAGCATTCCAAAATAAGCCTATAAGGTGCATCTAAAATCTTTTTGTGCAAATGAGAATCAAAAATAAAACTGACCTGATCCTTGGTTAAAACGGTGGAAGTTGCCCTCATTTCCTGTGTCATCACCATTTGTTCCATCCGGCTCGACGTGGAAGATGTCGTATGCGTAAACGTTTTCTCCTCAATCTTAATTTTAAAAAGTGGCATTTAAATTTAAACTCGTATTAAAAATCTCATATTTATTACCTGGCTCGTGGTAGCATTTTTCTCCTTATCCTCAAGGCTCGTAGCAGTCCTTGTCGTCACTTTTGTTGCTTTAATATGAGGCGTCTCTCCCTCACCCTCTTTTACATCCGCCTATCAATTTAAATCCTCATTAAAATTAGCCCAATTAAATTACAAAAATTCCCAAATCCCAATAGTATAGTGTTTTTAGTAAATTCTCTACGACAGATACAAATGCATTAATATTTGTTAGTAATAGTACGAGTAATTCATATAAAGACGCTCCAATATTATATTAAACAAGCTGCAGAAATACAGAGTTTTCAACTAGTTTCAATTCAAATGCAGAATTTAGAAGATTAATTAACAAAAAGCATTTACAAACTTAAAAAAATTAAAAGGGAACCTCTTTAGAACTGGAGGAGAGTGATATAAGACCAGCACGGCCTGGAGTCAAATCCTCTACACGTTCCTTAACATCTTGCTCGTATCCCTTCACGATCCTTTGAAAAGCTCTCCTTTTTGGTTGTCTTTACAACTTTAGGCATCCCTGGGATTGGAGGTGGAGCACCCCTTGGTTCAAGAGCTCCACGAACTTTCCCCTTTCTAAAGCTAGACCCAATACTTCCAGCATTGATATCCTTATCCGAGAGCTCTGAAGATTCTGGTGCTTTATTTTCAAAATAATCCCCAGAGCTAGAACTTGCAAGGCTCCCTACAGAATCATCCGAAGATTCAGACTCTGTTCTACTCCGCTTTTTACTTGTACGAATCCGATCTACAAGTGCTCCAATCCCTTCTCCAGGTGTCCCTTGATGGGTAATCATCGAGTCTGATGGATGATAAGGTTTAGGACCCCCAGGGGAGCTTTCATAAGGCTTGTGACTTCCAGGAGAACTACCATAAGGTGAATACCTTTCTGGTATTTTACCCCCTAATGGAGTAGATGATGAAAGTCCAGTCCAAGCTGGTGATGTAGGTTTGTAACGGTTCCCATTCGATTCTGGAGGAGTGATCCTTCCTGTAAGGGGTCCCCCAGGTGAGACTGGTTTATTTAAGAAGCTCGTGGAGTAACCCGGTTGGGCGAAAATGGAGGAACCTTTAATCCCTTCATCTTTACTACCTCCTCCTACTCCCGCCGTCGAAGCAGTCCATGGTTGAGGTGTATAAAAGTCTGGTAGCCGACTCTTTGTCGCATCTTCAACATCACGGCTCAGTCTACCAATTTCAAAGCTCTTTTCATCAAATTCTTTATCCTTTTCAGGGGTAGTGACGGGGGTTCCTGAAGGTGTCCAACCAGAACTACTCGCAGGAAGCCCAGAATCACCACCACCTAGCCTTGCCTTTGCTTTTGCAGCTACAAGGTCATCCTCTCCAGGTGCATAATTATATGCAAGACCTCGAACACGTTTACTAATTTCAGAAATTGATCTATCCGCTTCTGGGGAACTAATCCCAGATGAAGAATCCTTTGTCTTTTCATAATTAAATGCTCCAATCTTCTTAACCTTTTCATCTGGTTTGACCTTTGATCCAGGACCTCCTTCATCATATTCATATTCTTTTGTATATTGAGGTGATCCGGAACGATCAAATGAGGTTGAGGATACATCTGAAAGTGTTTTTCCTTCAGGTGAAGCGGGGGATTTGAGAGGATCTTCAATTGATGGTGATTTGGGGCTTTTACCCGCTTTACCACCGGAACCAAATATTCCTCGTGAGAAGAAACCTCCGCCCTAAAAATAAAATGTCCATGTCCCAAATCAAAATTAGCATGCAAACATAAATTAAGATGCAAATTAAAAATATGAAACAAATATTTGAAATTTCTTTAAAATAAATGCATTTTCAAATGCTTTTTTTGACATTCAATCGCCGAATCTTTTTACATTTGCCATTAGCGCAAGTATACGCTTTTTTTAAATGCACATGGCCTTATACCAAGTAAAATACTAATGTAATTTCCATTTTACAGGCTACTTTGAGCCTATATTTTAATTTACAATGACCATTACTGCTCTTAGGCTAGCTAGACCCACTCTAAATTAAATTAAAATATTAACAAACCTTTTTAGGTGTAATTTTGTCCTTTCCAGAGCCATTTACCATCTCTGGCTGTAGCTCCTGAGCACCTTCAACCCTCCCTTCGACAGCTCCCTCCCTCTCCTTAACTTCCCTCTCCTCCTCAGCGATTGGCTCCTTCACAGGAGCTTTCCCTTTCTTCTTTTTGGGCATTTCAAAATTTGTAGGAAGCACTGCAACTCCTCCAAGAGGTGGTCTCTGAAAAATACATGCAAAAATTAATATTTCTGACCCAATGTCCCCCACCTATTCTTTTTCTAAAAATTAAAATGTTAAAGGTGAGAAATGGAAATTGAGCATGCGGGTGCAGTTTTACACATATTAGCTATTATATTAACATGTTAGAATGCCCACAAAAAGCACAGATAGAATTTAAATAAAACATAGAAAAACCTCGTTCATTTTAACAACGTTGGAGAGAGACTCATCAAGACTTTTTTTATTTTAAATTTGTACAACTGACCTGGAGGAACTCTGTAGCCTCTACACAAATGGAGTTTCGGGCTCGGAAAGCTACCTCTAATGCAAATGGCGGTGGAGGGTACATTGGAGAGGAGCCATTGTGAGATGGGGAAGCAAGGGATGGAGGAAGGGGTATGTAAATGTCAGGCATAGAGAAAGAATAGCTAACCTTCCCTCCCTGTTTGACTTGTTCTGGTTGAGCCAATATTTCCTCTGAACCCTTGTCACGCTGAGGACCTCCTCCATCACGGTCCATGTCATATTCCCCTTCATCGGAGGAGGTACTCAGGGATATTGATGCCTCCATCGAGTCTAGCTGACCCAACTGAGGAAGATTTGTAAGGCAAGCGTTAATAAAAAGATTAATCACGTTAATTTGAAAAAAATTAGAATCCAACACCATTTTTTAAGGATTTAAGAAATGAAAATTGAAATTAATAGGGTGTGAGAGCATTAATTAATTAATATTATATATCACAGGCTACCACCAATTAGTACTGATTAAAATCATGATCAAATTATTACATTTATAATTAAAGGGATATACATTTGTAAATTAAATTATTTTAATATATAATTTGTGTTTGAATTCTTTATTTATAAAATTCGACCAAATGGACCATACCTTCTCCTTCTTTTTATCCTTTGGAGGAAGAATCTCTTCCGGTTTCGGTGAAGAAACCTTTACAGGGGATGTCTTGGCCTTTCTTGCCGAGGGTTCCATATCCTGATAAGGTTCTCTTCCGTATCTTCCAAGTGCTATTAAAAAATTGGGTTTAATTCCTATACAATTTTCTAAAATGATCATTTACCATCCATACTCCTAGTCATATTTATATTCCTTCCGCTTAGACTCCTCTCAAATTTGGGAGCAGCTCGATCAATCGTAGCATTCTTTGTCTCATAAAATGTCCTCCCAGAATACCGGAATTTACTTCCAAATCGTGGAAAGAACCCAGATTTTGTAGGGGGTTCAGGTGCCATTAACCGGAAAAAGGTATGCATTTCAACAGAAATCTTCCAAAGGATTTTTGCATCCCTTCGATTGGGTAGCTTGAATACAACGGTGGGTTCATATTGCTCAAATTCACCGGGCCGAATTTTTATGTAAAAATGCTGTCGTTTATAAGAGATTTTAAGGATTTTTGGCCAAGCAAAACGATTAATCCGAAGCCGATCCCGATATACGAGGAGCCCTTGTTACTTTTATGTAAAAATGCTGTCGTTTATAAGAGATTTTAAGGATTTTTGGCCAAGCAAAACGATTAATCCGAAGCCGATCCCGATATACGAGGAGCCCTTGTGAGCAGACACCAAGCTTAATATCCAGACCCTCAGAATCCTTTGCAGAATGAAGATCCACACCATACATTGCCAATTTCTTTGCGTTTTCGAGGTAATTGAGTTCAGCTTCAGCTGGAGATTGACCTTTTGTGTGTTCGATGGAGCTCCATAACTTTATTCTCAAGTTCTGGTGTCTGCTGAGGAGCAAACCGAAATTCACGGAGGTAATCTCGGTTATGTTCGTGAGGATCAAAGTCCCCCATCTCGGATTGTACAAGGTATGAACCCAATAAGGCTGCAATTTTTTTTAAAAAAGATTAAAATAAATAGAATTTCGCAAATCAAATGAGGAAATACCATGAGTGACGAATGAACAGGGTAGCTTCTCAATGAGGATATCATTCCGAACTTGGAGGCAAAGGTTGTAACGGGTTATATCCTCATGAAGTTGCGAGGGTTCTGGCGGGTAGAATTTTACAACAAAACTAAACTCCCAAGCTTCACCTGTAAAGTCAAATATTTGAATTTACGTTGATTTTAATTGGATTTTTAATTAAAACTCGTGTAAAAATGGTTAATTTACCTTTAATTTGTTTGGAGATCCTCTTATCCGCCTCCAACCAGATGCTATATCCGTGCCGATCTCGGTATTTTAGCCCAAAATAGTCCTTTTCGAGCAGATTAATAAATTCACATACTTTGTCCACCAGATCCTGGCCCTTTGCTTTCCTCTGAAATAATATAATAGGTAAATATAAGCTGATTAGAGCTTTGAAATTTAATCCTCATTCTTGTTTTGCGTCTAGGTATAGCTGTATATCGCTCATATGCATATAGATCAATGAATTCCTTGCGTTGGAATTGAAATTAATTTTTTTTTTGTGAATTTAAGTCGATTGGGGATTGAAAGGAAATGTTGTTTTTGATGGAAATTCAGATATGGATATTTTAGGGATTGCATTGCATCGAGGCTTCGAGCGGGCCATAGGTTAAAGCCCCCTACCAATTTCCCTAATCTCTCATTCAGAATCACTTCAAGTCCAAATCTTGAATGCATGCTCACAAATTGAAATTCTCAATACCCTTCAAGAATAACTAATCCTTTTTTAAAGCTTTCTCAGCTCGGGTTTTTAGCCAACTCCATTTAGCATACTGCAATACTGATAGTGCGATAGCTTTGAGATTTTGCTTATTTTTAGCCACTGAACCTACTACGTTTTAGTGAATCTAGCTACGATGATATGATCCTGTGGAAAAAACCACACAGTCAAGTAAATCCAATTTACTACAAGGTGAGGTGAGTCACACTTCCTCATGCTCAATTGAGAATTGAGATTTCAAGCAAAAACGAAACATGACACATTGTATTCATCCTACTCCTACCATCGAATGAATTTCAAATGGCTCAACAGATAGGATTTTTTTAAAAAACGAGATGAATTCTCCAGAAAAAAAATCATTTTTTTGGCCTCGTATTAAATAAGATATATGTGCAATTGGTCTCGCATGAAGCTTGCTTGCTGGTGACGGCCGTAATGGGGTTCTGCTCAATTTCAACATGATCAGAGTCAATATATTTAAATATAGACCTGCGGTCAATCAATCAGATTTAAAATGGTTAGCATTCGATAGTAATTTGAACTTATTTCTGCCTTCTGGGAATCTGGACACTTGTGTAACTCCAATTTACTAGCATCATGCGAGTCGCATGTATGCATACCCAAAGGAATTATATTTATAGGTATAGATTGAATAAACAAACACTACCTACTCTAAATTTGTATACTCCCAATCCCTGAATAATATAAACAAACAACTCTTACTTTTAATGCCCTAAAATCTAATCGAATTATCAATTGATTTTATCTTTGTTTGCGGATCTGGGAAGTCAATTCGGGTCAGAAATGTCAACGTAGGTATTTGTATAATCGTAGGAGATAGGCCAACTGGGCCCTTTGAGATAATAATTCCCGAGAAGCAATAAACTCTAATCTTATCACTTTTATTACCTCCTCTGGCGATTAGGTAAGTCTATAGTCTATACGTAATTGGAATATAGTATTTGACTCGTAAAGCCGGAATTGCATAGAATAAAAGAGCATCTGAACACCAAATGTTTAAATATCCTTTGAGATAATAATAAATTCCACTTGAAAAATAACTCTTTAAACTTTGAACAGGAATTGGCATTAAATGCTTCGATGCATTCTTCATTTTGGGAATTCTATTCCTGTCATTTCCGTTTCGCCTTTAAATGTAATTTTTATATGAATGACAAATGCAACACTCGTAAGTGGAAAGGTGCTCATCCTTTCATTCTAAACTCAGGAATATCAGTTATCATTTCATATAAATTACTTGTCATTTTAAATAACTCGATGACATCACAAATTTACAATACAATATTTAATGCATCAAAAATTCCTGTTATCCTACGGATAAATTCTTTTACATTGCCAACATATCTTGTATAGTATTGTACAAAGTTCTGTTCAATTTTGGCTAAAATGTAACAATTTGGATGCAAATGAATTCATAATATTTCATACGTACCGGTACGTATTACATTACTATATGGCTAATAGGCCAATAGTATAATAGCTTATTTCTAGGTACGAGTATTTGGTTACATCTCCAGCAGAAATGCTAGAATTTAATAAACATTGGAACACGCAATGTGTATCTGTTTTGTAAATAGCGAATGCATCGGAGGAACAATAGGGCATTAAAATTTAGTCCTGTAATGAAGACAGAATAATTACAGCCGCCGAAGGCAATTACAGATGCTCAAATTTAATCCGATGGAATTAAATACGATGTTAATGCAGTTATATTGTATAAACAAGCCGTACTACAAGATCTTAGCATTTATGAGCCCTGAATGTAAATAAAAACCAACTCTAAGCTTACTCAGCCTTAAACCCTTCAAGATTAACTATTGAATTTAAGATTTTAAGTAGGTAATTAAATTCTACTTACATCAACAGGGCAATCAAACTCCATTCCATCAAGCAGGTGGACCCTCGCAAGGTTCTTGCCACCCTTGAGTCGTTTCCCCTTAAAGGTTCCATTTGTAGAGGCTGGAGAATCGAGGGATCCTGGGGAGCTTGTCCCATTTTCAGGGCTTTTGAGGTCACGTTTTGGAGAGTCGCGTGTTGCTTCCGGCATTTTGATTAATTATCTTCAGTAATACAATATATCTTTTGAAGATTTTGATGTCAAAATGGCAAGAATGAGCCGTTAAAGATGAGATAAAATCAATTTTAAGAGAGCTTGATTCACATCCCAGATAACCTGCAATTAAAAATACATCAAAATTAGATTAAAATTAAATCACAAATATGAATCCTGACACGTCTGACCATCGTCTTTGGACAAAATTCAATATTTATCTCGAAATTCCTACAAAATGTCAAAAATACGTTTTTAACTTACAAATTAATTTTTTAAAAATCCAGGCAGGTCCACCAAATTACAAATATCTTGAAGGTTAAATTTTTAATAATCAGAGAGCACAATGCCACAATTACCAACTTTAAATAATTAATTCAGGCTCAAATCTAGGCGTTGACAAGTAGGAGAAGCCACAGTTTAAGAATGTCAACAAACCGATCTCGGGATCCTTTGAAAAATGTCAATTTTTCTCACTTTAAAGTCAGGGTCCACTTCAAGAATTCCCCGGATGAGGAGACCCTAAATTCTACGTCAGATGTCAATTCTTATTTAATTAGAGAGCTTGTAATAATTAGGAGTTAATTAAGGGGGAAATGACAGAGTTAAGTAATTATTTGAAACGCTGTGGCACACCCCAAGTCCAACTCTGTACTGTTGTTGAATATGTTTTGGGACAGTCTTTAGGTCCTCCTTGAGCCACTATTCGTTGAACCTGCTGGCTCTTGAGGAATTCCCGGATTTTAATTTAAAAATTATAATTGACCTTTGAACGGCCCAATTAAAAATTTAATAGGGAACATCTTCAACACCCACTGACTCCTGAGGAAAAGCCCATCATAAATCGCATTCGTGCAGCGTTGAAAGTATCCAGGAAATCCGATATTTTTTCCCAAAACCCAATGATTTTCAAGTGGCTACAAATTAGATACAATTCGTGACATTCGGCGGGTCGTCGGACCGTGACCTTTAAGCCGAGGATCTTGGCGAACTCTTCGCCGCATTATACACTTTTAAATTGCTCCAAAATTCAGGTATGTTTCATGTAATTTGCGATAATTTCATGTGTAAAAGCACTGTTATAACTTATACGGATACCTATTATACTAATTAGTAATTTATAATTTAAAAATATTATTAAAACTGTATATAAATTTTATATACAGTTTTAATAATATTTTTAAATTAAAATTGATTTTGGATTATTTGTTTGCAGGTAGAATGTCAACTAGTTAATTGTGGCGAAGGTCAATAGGAAAAAGAAGCCTGAATCTCACTCAAGTTCAAAGCAGACAAAAAAGCCCAGGAAGAAGAAGAAATCCATTGAAATGGGGCCAAAAAAGAGGTCGGCTCTGGCTGCCACATCCACGGCTAATGGATCATCCGCTTCGTCGCAACCTTACCAGCAAAGGAGGTCACATTTTGTCGAAACTGGAAGATGGGCAGCAAAAGGAACGAGACCAGTGCCAGGTATGGACATAAAATATTCTTCGAATTTCCAATCTAATTTTATATTGCAATATTTCAATTTAGAACCCTCCTCAATCTCATCTGTGTTCTCAGAAGTGGTCCTTCACGGTTGTAAAAGAGTCCTCTTACTCCCTCCAAAATACCGCCTATATTTTTACGCATTTTTCCTATTTTTTGTCTCCGTTGTGGCCGACTATGTCCCTTTCCCCAAATCCTACTTTTCTCAATCCTCAAATATCCCCAATCAATATTTTGTGAAGCTATCATGGGCATGGACATTCACCCTTGTTGGAATATATACCTATCTGACAGCCGTAGTTTATTGTTGCGGTTCAAAAAAGCTCATTGCTCAACAATTCGGACGCCTAGCTCTGGGTACCATTGTTTGGTTCGTCTCGACAAATTCTTTTCCTAGCTTTTGAGGGATTTACTGGAAAATGTCTCATTAAAGAAGGAGAGGACTTATATTCGGTAAAGAGCCGTAAATTATGCTCTACGAAGAATGGGAAATGGACAAGTTTTGATATATCCGGACATTGTTTCCTCCTCATTTGGTGCGTTCTTCTAATCACGGAGGAAGTCAAAACTATCGTCAATTGGGATTACATTAAAGATCTCATTCGAAATGAAGAGTATCATAGAGCACAAGTTTTTAATTCTGCATCTTTTATGGAATCTGAAACACAGCTCTCTCACCTGACTCCTCAAGATTTTGATAAGCTCAAAACCTCTTACAAATCATTTGGGAATTTAGCAAAAGTACAGGTGGTTGTACTCACTCTACTCGTCTTTTTATGGGACTTGATGATTTGCGTCACTTGCATTTACTTTCACATAATGATTGAGAAGGTCCTTGGAGGGCTTGTAGCGGTTGGGTGGTGGTACTTTCTTTATCATGGCTTTTATACTTGGAGGGTCCCATTCTCACCTGGATCCCCTGGATCTGGAGCCCTTTTCAAATATTCTCAAGGATCCTCAAAGTCGACTTTGACGGCAAATGCTCCACGGGCACCTAATGTCCCCTCAACCTCTGGAGGATCTTCTGAAGTTCTCTTGAATACCCCTGCTCAGACTTATAAGAATGATGCGGAATTGCCAAAATTCATGGGAATGCCATTAGTTGGGTTGAGGAGATCTCCGAGGCTGAGGGGAAAGAGGGAGGTTGGTGGAGGGAATAGCCAAGAAGGGGAAGATGGCGAATCTTAATATTATAGAGATTAAATTTATACGTTTGAAATGACCTTATACTCTAAACTCTCTGACCTGACACTTGAAAGGGCACTTACTTATGAAACTTATGAAGAAGTGACATAGCTTTAAATTTCAAAGGCCTTAATTAATCATCACAGTGAACTACTTAAATCCGCATACAAATTATCAAGTGGAATAAATTAAAGTTATAAGATAATAATGAATCATGATTTACATCAATTTACAATGTTTTTACATGTACTAATAGTTTAAAATTAAAATGTTTAAATATTATCTAAATGTGTGCAATGTTTTTTTAACTATTACCTCTGTTATTACACGTTATTAAATATGTGTCAAATTGCAATGAATTGTGAAATATGCTGTCTATTAGCTAGTTTTATAAAGTGTTTGAAATTTGAATTTTGAAAGACAAATGTAAATAAAAATACTGTTTTAATTAAACTTGGATATTTTGTTATTTTTAATTAAATATTAATTTATTCATGGGCAGATCTACTGATTGACATATTGTACATCGTCCTAAGTATTTCAATATTACTTACGATTACTACCCAGTATTCCTCGAAAAATAAATAATTTCTTTAAATACATAGATCCCATACGACTTACGAGTATAATTATTTGTCTCATTTGACCTTTCATTATTAACTAGATAACGTACTAGACATACTTGATCTATATATCTAGTATATATCTAGTATGGAGCACTTAAATATGCCTTATTGGATTTTGGAGGTTTATAATTATCTACACCTATCTTCAGTATCTGATAAATGTATCAATTTCCCTTCAGTTCAATTCAGTCTCTCCCCAAATTCCATTTTTGACAAGTTTTCTTCCATCAGGTCCATCAGGCAGTCTCAAATCACAGATTTAATTAATCAGGTTAAATTATCAATGCATTTATGAATATATGATTAATATTATGTATCAATATAGCTAGCCCAATGGCAATATATCATTAGCTGCCTTTTTGTATGCACTCCCTAAAAATAATTAAGCTTATTCTTCTGCTGAAATTCCTAAATTTTCTAATAGACGCTTAGGTATATTATACTATGTAGATACAATATTATTCCCAAATCTCATAATTAGGAATCCTCTCTCTCTACTGATATTTGATTTATTAATAATTGCATGCATTTCCAAATAGTTTGGCTTTACTCTTCTTAACTTGATTGCTAATTATCAGAATCTTAGGTACTTTTTTTCCAATATTTTTGATGCTAGTCCAGAAATTTCCGATTTCCTTTTGAAGAGAAGGAATCCAGCAACGACCGCTATTGAGCCCGTGACGATGCCAATGATGAGAGGGTCTTTGAACCACGCTGAGGGAGAATAGGTTGAATTAGAGTGGTTCCCCTGCGATATTGACACTGTCAAAAAATTCAAATATATGTATATCCAATCTTTAATCATATTTATTTAATTTTATAGTAAACATTTACATTTGAAGCTGGGCTGGTGGCTCATCACGGCAAAATATTTGACCAAATACGGCCTTAGATTCTTATTCATCATCCTTTCTTCAAATCCTAACTGTGTCAACCGGTGTAAAAGTATTGACAAACTAATGTCAGCAACTGATGGGCTTGGGGAGACTAAAAACCAAGTTTGATCCGTATGAGAGGCTAGCTCTGCCTCTGCCTCGTCCAGAATCCTCTCAATTTGAAGCAATAGATCTTCGTAAACGTCCCTCTTCGTTAGACACCCTTCGTGAGCTCTTTAGCCTTTCGACTTTTGCATCAAAGTCCTGTTTGAACTGAGGAAATTTGCTTGATTGGTTCACGTACCATCCCATATGATTACTTGCGATTTCTGTGAATAATTTCAAAATTTTAATGCTTTTATTTTTATTAAATTGAATGGTATGCACCTCGCATCTCTTCCCGAGCAAGAGGGGTGTCATATGGTGGTTTGGGGCGAAGTTCTGCTTGTAATTCGTCAAAAACTGCCGAGCCAAATGTAAGGCAGTGGATATTGATGGAATTCAAGAGCTCAAGTAGGGATTCACATCTTGCTCTTTCCTCACTCTTTTCTGGAGATAGTCGAACTTTGCCACGAAAGTTATCCTCCAAATAGTTGATTATCTGAGTTGAATCAGGAATTATTCGAACATCGTCCACGAGAACTGGGACTTCCCCCTTTGGGTTGAGCGACAAAAAGTTATCAGAAAACTGTCCCCCTCGCCATACATTTACAATCCTCGTTCTAAAATTAAATATCAATCAATTTCAAAATGAATAATAATGTCACCCAATAATTAATTAATAAACCTGAATGGAATTTGTTTCTCGTACAAGCAGTATAGCACCTGAAAAATGACAATTAGCTAATTAATTTAAAAGCTCGTTAAAATAAAATTGTAGTCTATAAAAATTTACCTTTTGTGAGAAGAATGAATTAGGGTGTATATAAAGAATCAGATCCGTGTTGCCATTTCCTTTTGCAGGCATATTGTCCAATGTCCAGCTGATTTCAGAGTACAAAGGTCAAAGGTTGGACCAACTGGCCAGGTTGAGCTAAATTTAATAATTTAGTTTACGAGTTCTTGATTTGGAATTTAAATTGTCACGGGATGCGATCTAAAAGAAGTGACGACAAGTGACAGGGTGGGGGACAGTGACAACGGAAGGGAGGCTGCTGACAGGAGGATGAAATAAATCAGCTGATTAATTTAATTAAACTTAAATAAACATTTAAAAATGACACTGCACTGCAGCACCCTCAAAGTCAAATGAATTCAAATCCAGCTAATCCCGCGTAAGCTATGCAATGTTTCTTTGACTTTATTCCAACTCGACATTTTTTTAGGGTCTTTTACCGTTTACATTAAATACAAGGTGACCTCAAGGTCAAAGGTCAAAACAAATTGACTAGTCCAAAGGCATTTATAATTAATTAATAATAAAAATTATTAAATACATTAAAAATTAAAAATAGAACTACAAATTGAAATATAATAAAACTGCGATTGATCCGAGCTTTTTTTCGGCTAAAAAAATTATGAAAAAATCTTAAAAATGCTTTAGATTATTAACATATTATAATTAAAATTAGTAAGTGCTAAAAATAAAATAATATATACGGAAAAACCGTACTCTATATCCGTACTCTAAGATTGAACAATAAATTTAACGGTATATAATTCTTTGATGAGGGACATTGACATAACTCATAATTTTAGACAAGAAAACAATGATATATAGTAGTAGAATTAATAGATATTGTAGAATTAGATCGCTATCGACGGTTGACTCGAGCTTAAAAACGGCTAATTTACAATCAAAATTAGACTATATTTATATTATCGTTAAATCGCTGAAAGCCCTGTAACACTTCCTCTTCTTCCTCAGGGGAGATTCCTAATCGGTTATCGTTCACCTAAGGCCCAAAATTATTAATTAAATGAGAATTTGAGAAACTATTGTATATTAAATTCAGAGTCTTACATCTTGAATAAAGTCTGCTAAATGTTTGGCATAGTCGAGGGCAGTCCAAGTATCATTGTGACCTCCATTTGGAAATTTTTTGAGGCGTTTCAACGGGGAAGAGGCTCTGAGGTACAGCTCGTTGGACCTATAGATAAAATAATGCATTTGAATTTGAAACCCATTTGACAGCAAAAGGAATCGTACATTTGTGGAGGTATTAGATCATCTTTTGTCCCCGATATAAAGAGAACAGGACACGCCAATTTAGAGATCTTGGAGTAGGTTTCAAACTGCAAGGAAATGAAAGATTTTTTTATAATGAAATCCAGAAATAAAATAATTTTTACCCTATTTTTGAAGCAGAAATTGGGTATGTATTTAATAATTTTGTGAGGGATTAAGACTCTAGCAATGTCCGGGATTGACGTAAATGTATTTTCAACGATAAGCGCTTTGATTCTCTCTCGGTAATCGTTTCTGGATGCTAAATCAACGGCAACAGCGCCACCTAAAATGGAAAAAGCATTAAAAAATACAATTGTATTGTAATCATTGATTACTAATCAATAATTTTCCAGATTCATACCCAAACTCCTTCCAAATAGGATGACTTGTGCCGAATCCAAGTCTGGTCTACTATCCACAAAGTCAAAGGCAGCCTGTGCATCAAGGTAGAATCCCTTCTCTGAGGGGATGCCTTCTGAATTCCCATATCCTCGATATTCGACCATAAGGAAGTGGACTTGGAGTTTGGAATATAGCTTTTTGACATTATCCAGACGATGACCTATATTGCCTGCATTCCCATGAAAGTAAATCATAATAGGGAGGGGCCTTCCAGAAGGCGAGGGCTTGATCTGTTTGATAAGATACGCCGAGAGTTTAATCCTGTCCGAAGTATGAATCTCAACAGATTCAAAGGGTAGATTGAGGGAGGCAGGAGTTTGAACGAATAACCTTGATTCTGGAGGCATGTCAGGCTGATAGAGGAAAGTGTCTGACAATTGGTAGCCCAGACCTGCAAAAAGAACAATTTTATTAAGTTATTAATTAGTATTTTATGAAAGAAATTGGGATCGTGCCATCGGGAAAGAATTTCCAAAGATGTGTAGGGATAAATAGACGTCTCATAATGAATTTGGGATGAAGAATCTCCCTTAATTTGGACAGACTTTGACCCATTTTTTATAAAAAGTAGGGGTACACTTGAAGATTTTGACTTTATCGTGACTCTGATGAGTATGAATCGAGAAGAGATTGAAGACTAATTGGATTTTGAAACTGTTTCAAATGAAGGGCTTATCTATAGAAATTGATAGAGCAGAGAGTGACTGACTCATGCTAATAGTCATAAGGGTATCGAGGACTTTAAGTCACACTTGAAGGGGTCACACCCCTTATGATACTCTGATACAGTTTACCCAATGATTCATTTATTTAAATTTTGATATTTTAGGGATTAAAATGATTAAATGCGCTTACTTAGGAGGGCAATTACGGTGACGATGTATGGGAGGCTGAAATTGTACAGATATATGAACGTAATTCATTAATATTTTTATAAATGAAAAAATTTAAATGCAAAATTACATTCCTCCGTAGAACCAAGCAGCAAAAAAGATTATAATTACAAACGATGAAGCCCACTTCCACAATTTGACTAGGAATTTTGCAAAGAATATTAGGATGGATTTGAGAAAAGATCTTGAGGGAACTCCAAACACTGAGGAGGTAGCTGTGGTCAACTTCCGGAAGCGGAAGGAGAGGGGAGTGGAGCCTTTGAGGTCTCTTGGAGCCATTTCCTCTCCAGTGGTTAAACGAAGCTGCCAAATTGCAATTTAATTGGTTAAATTAATATTGTTAAGTTTATGCAGCTCAAACCTTTTCCTCAAGCTCTGGAGAATACTGCTCTTCTTCTTCGACCTCAGCTGGACCAGCCGATGACCAAGACATAAATCAGGAGGGACTTTAACAATTGACAGTAGGCTTGCAATCACCTGCAAAAATTCAATTAACAATTAAATCATTTAACGAAAAGACATCGTAGTTCTCTATTGCACAAAGTCAATTTGGTATGAACAATTTGCAAAATAGTTAATTTAATTCGCAATAATCTTAATATAATTACTTACTAAGCTGAAGATGAGATGATCAGTCTCTACATCATAATTAGAGCTAATAAGCTTATTAAATTATTATTTATTGCGATCACTAATTTCGAACAATTTAAATTTTAAAATGTTCCAATTTTTAGAGATTTAAAATAAGTGAAATGTAAATTAATTGGATATCTTTAACAGTAATTGGATGTTCTTTAATTGAAGAATCACAGTATTATCATGCAAGCTAATTTAGGCAAAAAATTTTACAATAATTTAATTTGGACTCGATTTGCAAAATGAAAAATCCAAAACTTGAGGAATTTTGAAGATTTTTGCAATTTTAAGAGTCTGGATTTAGATCTCTTATCATTCAAGAAACGTTTGAAACGTTTTGTAAAAAAATTGCGTTTCCGGAATCTGGATTCTGGCCGACGCCAAAAATTAATTGTATTTTAATTGATATACCTTTTTTATTTCTTTGCTTTTGAACAGTTATGATTAAAAAAGAGCTAATAATGATAATAATAATAATAATTAATATGAAATTTTGTAAAGCAGTAATTTGAATATTCTGATTTATTCTGGATAATTTTTCAAAAAAGTAAATCTTTTTATCACATCAATTTTATTCCTCTTCTTTTTGATTCCTCTCTGCATTCGGAAATTCCAATATATTCTTGAAAGAACATAAAATACTTGATTTCCAAAATCAAATCCAATTTGATGCAAAATCTCTCAAATAAAAATATGCATTATATAATTTATATTTAAAATTTTAAACTCAAACACTATATTTTGTAGGAAATACACACTAACTCTGATATACGTATCTACTAATCTAAACATTTAATTTTTAAATCTACGAATCTAGACCACTCTTTTAATATTACAAGACTAGAAACACCATTAATTAAATTTTATTTTTAAAAAACACGTTATCACACTTTTCAAACAAGAATCAAAACAATTTTAAATGATAACACCAAAAAAATAAATAAATTAGAGATATTTCAAATATCAAATGGATTAATTACAATATATTATATTGAATATAATATATTTCTGAAATACAATTATTTATGGCCATATAATTTAAAAGCTTGCAGGATGAATTTTCTATCTCACTCATCAGGAGCAATGTTCTAAATTTTTAAGTATACAATTATTTTAAAAATCCTATATTTTAACAATAAATATATTGCTCATTTTTAAATAGACCTATTAATTATCGTACAGATACATGACAGTGACAAGTGGTAGTTTCTTGAAAGTCATGGAATGAATTAATACATGTAATTAACTAGGTGTGATGGATCTATTTTAAAAAGTATTGTGATTTTTTGGTGACTTGATTTGATTCATATTTGGGCATAATTTTAAAAATATCTGCATACCAGCAGTTCATGTTATCTATCACAATTGTAACTCTATTTGGTTTAAAACTATGAAAAATCTCGTTTAAAATTATAGCGTGCACTGATTTCTTTGGGTTAGGTTATTTCGTGTGTTTTCCTCCCATATAAAGATTAAACCTGATCGGTTCTAATGAGATATTTATTTCTCCCGAGATGAATGCTTTGGTTTGTATTGAAAATTTGAAGTCCGTTGAGCAAAAATATTATATTTATTGAATTTGGGGATTTAAATGGTGTCTATTTGGGGGCGTTGGGACATCTTTTGATATCAGGACGAGCTCCGCGTGCAAAATATTCCTCGGATTGTATTGGTGACTTCAATCCTTAATTTTTGAGAAACCTGAATTTTTCAAAAAAAGATTTCCAAATTAAAAAATGAATTTCCATCAAAATGCAAAACTTACCAATAGGATTGCAATGGGTTGTACAATAAATTCGGCATATACCTTTAATTAGAATTTACAAAATCAGCAAACTTTATGTTTAAATAATTTAGGTGATAATTGCAATACTTACAATTAATCCACAGATTAACGCAATCTATAATAAAGCATGAATTTAATTAATTAAAAAAGACCAATTATTTAAGCGCTTACCCCTGGTGGCAGTTTAGCTCCCTTGAGACCGACTACAAACATGGCGGGGAGGTACTAGAAATATCATAAATTAAAAATTATTTTTTAAAATTATGACAAAAATCAAAGCAATTTTAAAGATAAATCTTACCAGAAGAAGATGTCCAATGCTTATAGCGTAAGATGCAAGTGCTCTTCTTGCTTGTGGTAAATTTTTATAACCTCTTGGTGCAAAATGTTTGACCCTAGCCCGAGTCCGAGTATTTTTTCTTTTCCCGGAGATATCTTTGAAGTCACAAGCGCCTCCATTGAGGTCAGATCCATTCCCTGGCACCACAGTGAGTTGTTCAGCCGAGGATGGGGCTGATGGTGGTGAAGATCCGGATGGCGTGGCGGAATTACTTTCAGAAATCCTTACGCAATTTGTATTTTCGACGCCCACTGAATTTGTCCTAATTTGTGACCATTTTGTAACACAATCAATACAATCAGTCTTTAAAGTGGGGCAGGTTGGGAATGGGAGTGACCTGTGCTTCCTCTCTGTTGATGTCACTGACGCCTTTCGCTCAGAATTATCTGTAATTTCCGCGTTTTCCGGGTTTGCAAGGTCTTCTGAATCGGCTTTTGATTCCTCTACTTCATTTTCACGAGAATCTGATGACCCCTCGACCATATCCCCCATTGGAGACAATTGCGTACCTTCGGGGAACCCTTGATAAGATTTTGAGCTCGAAAAATTAAGCACACCACGTCGAAAGTTTTTCCCACCATTTTTGCAATGGATCCAACGAGAGTGAATGGACCAGAACATGTTCTCGACCGAGGTCAGGGTCTGACCTCTTTTCCTCTTCATTCTCAAGGATGGTATATTTGTTCTGTGGCTCCGTTTCACCGTCATGAGCATTGGAGGAGGCTGAGGAATGTGGGAACGAGGAGGAATCATTGGATTTGGAGGGGTTTGACATGGTAAGCACGGAAGCTTGGTGAGTAGAGATGGTTCAGATTAATCTGTGGATCAATTTTTCCAGCTGTTGTTTCTGACCATACCCTCCGATGTGTCAACTTGGAGGGTGTAAAAAGACCTGGAGAGTCTTGGGCAGCTGTCGTAAACTGTTCAGAGAAACTTCGTCGTCCTTTGAGACCACTATCTGCGCTAAGACAGTTTAGATCAACAGGCTCAAAATATGGGCGGTAGGGGCCATTGATACCCATTTCAGCGTACAGTTTGACCTCCTTTTCTCGCTTCCTCCTTTTTCTCCGCCTTCGTGTGTATGCAAAAATATAGCCAGTTGTGAGTGTGACTAGACCCATACAATATGCAGAGAAGACAATAACGAAGAAAGCTAGAGGAACGTTCGGAATACACAAAGCCAAAGCTGGTTGGAATGTATGCCCAAAGAATTGCTAAAAAAAATTTAAATCATATTTATATTTAATAAAGATTTTAATTAAAGGTGGCTTACAGTTGCTCCAAAGCATCCTCCGATAGCCAGGAACCATACAATGACTAGGCCAACGTGAGTAGTTCGGACTGATAATGGGGGGTAACGGCCGGTGGGGAGCCAGAGGGCTAGGAGTCGATCCATTCTGGAATTAAATGATTCTTAATTAGCATGTACGTACTTACTCGGATGAATTAAATGATAAAATATATTGGATTTACCGATAAAATGCGACCGCGAGGAGATGGATGGTCCAAAGAGATGCTGTGGACGTTGAAACTACCCTGCAAACATCGTCACCCCAATCGAATTCTCCCTATGAAATTTTTTTTGCCACATTATTTAAACCGTTTATTTAATTAATAAAAAGATGTGTAGTATTTCCTCACTTGAAAAATTTTAAATTCTAAATTCTTACCAGAGCTATTCCCAAAAGTGGAACTGGAAGAACTATTAAGGCTCCAAGCCTAATCAAAAATATAAAATAGATAAATATCTCTTTTTGAAAACTCAGGATAAATTGCATACAAGTCAGCAATCATCAAATGTCGGATGAGAACAAAATGCACCATCCTCAACTGTGGAAAATAAGAATTTTAGAATTTTTTTCAAAATACCATTTATTTTCAACGCACCTTTAATGAATCTCTGCTAATATTTAGTATCACACTCCCATTTGCAAATATTGCCGATGACAGAATTATTATTAGAAGACCAACTTGGAAGGGTCTTGACACTACCGGTAATTTAATTGGTAATGGTATTCTATTGGCAATCATCCTTCTAGTCTGATTCAAAGGTTTTGGCGTTGTGACTTCTTCAGGCGTCGCGGTTGCATCCCCTTGATGCATTGGATGAACCGTTACATAAAATGGGAGACCTCCAGGGACTCCCAACCGACTTCCAGACTCCCATTTCCCTGCATCCTCCTCCTCTGACTCCATGTGGAGTATAGAAATTTCATTCTCCTCTTCATTACCACCTCCTCCTCCTCCTCCTTTTCCATCGTAAGATTCCTCACTTCGAGGAATCCGCCTAACTAGTCCAGGTCCTAGGTAATGCTTGGACAACGCAGGAAAGTAGGAGTAGCAAAGCCAAAGCAGGCATGGCCACCCCCTTGAAGCTGGCACAGACGAAGACCTCCTTCCTCACCTTCACACCACATTGGGCCTAACCCAGTTGTTTGTATTAAATTCGATTGCTACTCCCCATTAACACATTGATGACGCTTTCAGCATTTGAAAAATTCTGAAAAAAATCCAAAAAAAAGAACGGTTTAAATTACTTGAGCCAAATACTGTACCACTTCATAAGTTCGTATATATAGTAAATTAGATTCAATGGAATGGCCCACAAAGGAAACTGTCACTTTTAATCTTTGAATTATTCAAAATCTAATTATCGATTTCCTATCCCGCAACCTCCTAAATCATCCAGTTTACCTAAGCTATTATCTTCATATACTTACTACGAGTAGGTATGTAGGTACCTAAAGCAAAATTGGTATACGGATACACGATTGTTACCTAAATTCCTATACTGCGGCATTACTCGTAAATGCAAAAACTTTACTTTTTGCCCATGAGCTTATAACTTGGGCGGTTTACTGATTCTCGGACAGTAAATTGATTTTTTGGCCTTGTCTAATAAAAAATTCGATCCGAAATTCCGAATAAATGTTCCAAAATGGTTTTCCAATAAAGTGAATTTTTAATTGAGCTTTGAAACACTTTCACCCTCAATCAAACTATCCAATGAACACAATTATGATTAGAGTAATTATATATGGGATCCTGTTCAATGAAGAGGGTTAAAATATCCACTTATAATGCACTGGATCCCTGAGAATGAATCCTGAATCCTTATTATATTGATCCAGGAATTCTAAAAGAATCCTCATATGTTAAGAGAAGTAGGACCCGGTTATTTACTACCTAAGGGGCCATTCTAGAAAGTTCTAAAGAACTGTGGTACCTACCTATTTTAACACAGAATAGGCTTCCCCTTTGACCTTTAAGGATTCGATTGCATAAGAGATTTGGGTTCACTTAAACTTTGGTTAACTTAGGTCAGTTAAATTGCTTAAAAGCTTTTTGAGACAATTACTCCCACAATAATAAGTTTTGCTTCTATCCTTTTGTATCGGCACTACCGATAAGGCAAGTTATTTCTTTTGATTTCTCAATTCTTCTGGAATTCGTCAATAATGAGTAATTTTTATTTGTATTGGATCTTGTATGGAGCCAGTGCTTTTTCTCGGAATAAAACTTGATACAAATATCAATATATTACGTATCTCGACTGTACTATTATATGTATAGGGGATTACAGATACAATGAATTATGGCCTTGTTTTAAAACACACATTGACACTTTTATGATTAGGGTAGGGTGACTCCTCTTGAGTTTGTAGCCACCTTCGTTGCCCGGAGACCCCTCCAAAAACTAGCCCTCACGAGTCCTCTTGTACCTACTTTCCAGGGACTACCTACAATTTATTTCCTGAAACTTACAAATATTTTAATTTGGATTTACAGTTTCCTCAAAAGCTCTCCAGTCTAAAACAGTTGTGCCTAGCAGACTAACTAGAACTGATGAGATGAACAGATGAACTGTTCTGAACTTGTTGTAATAGATCCAATCATTCATATGATCCTACGTATCATATAAGATATATTGGGAATCATCTGCAATGTGTTTGTGGGCGGAAAAATTCTGCAGGATTGTTTATACCCATCTTCAATATACTGATATCTGGCCCATAAGCTGATGACTTGTTAATTCTATATCTCTTATTCAATGCTAATGGCTCACAAATGACATATCTCGCATTAAATGGAATAAAAACTTACGGGTAGTCAATTAATGCTTCAAGTTTACACGACGGAGACAGTTTCAAACAGACTCCCCTTTCATATGAACTCCTTATCGGAAAGGGGCCGTCTATTTTTGATTGAAATTCTTCTTATGAATCACAGGTCACTTTTTTTTTGTATCAAATCAAAGTCCAGGGGCTTGTCGCCCTTGCTTAATATATGGTTTAACACCGACAACACTCTTACCATGTGTTTTAAGATTTTAGGAAAAAATTTGGCCACGTTTACAGAAATATGACCGGTCGACTCTGCAATTCTTGGAGGAATCCTGGCTCTTGTTTCACAATTTTAAATACCACGATCTATTAAAATATGTACTTGTGAAATATACTTTTTTTAAAACACTTTTAACTCCTTAAGTTCCTCTCCGACTCAGTCTTCCACACTGTCTGCTTCCATGTACCCAAGTAATAGTACTGTCTGAGAAGCTTCCATCTGATTTCATTCCCGATACCCGTTTTATTAAAAGGCCCAATATTGAGGAACATGGCTCATACCTATATCCGGTATACTAGGCAAGCTTTGCGCTTGAGTATATGACATTTCCCTCCGAATATCTCCGAATTTCCCCCATCAGATCTCCCCATATATATAAAATGTAGTATAAATGCTCCTCGAATAGAATACACCCCAACCGGCTAAAGACTACATATCTAAAGTACATTTCCCCTATATTAGAAAGCACTCATATGATCATATCCCATTTGTATAGCTTCCAAATGTATGCCAAGGGTTTTTGAGGGTTCACATTCACAATGAAATGCATCATACATTGTGTATATTCGAGACTCGTATGTATTACGACTGAGTAGCACAAAGAATTGTTACCTACAAAGCTTGGATTTACATTAGAATGCAATATTTCCCCATGCCCTAATATCTAGATGTAATAATATGTGTGCTAGATGAGAAGATAGCGAGGAAAGAGACTCCTCCCTTGCACACTATCTGATGGACCTAATAAAAAACCCATTAATAAACCGGGAAATCGGGGGAAAAGGAGGAGCGGATCCTTCGGTATTCGGTTTGACGTGCAACCATGATATTAAGGTCATTTGGATATAGGCTAGCTCTGGTTTGTTCCACTACTTTGATTAGCTTAAGTGGGATTTATAGGTTTTTATGCAGTATCTTTTCATTTAAAAGTTAGTTTAATTTTTAAAAAGTTGCAAAGTTTGCCCCCCAAAAGGATCGACTCATTCTTGTCGATAATTCGTGATTGCGGTGCATTTTGCAAAACATGTGTGCAAATGCAAATAGATTTAATAGGCATACAGCACGATTAGAGCGGCCAGGCTTCTAAATAATATATATATTGGAAGGAATCTTATTTATCCTTTGAATTTATTGAAGGTTATGGCCATTGGGGCTTGTGTATGGACTATAGATATACCGGGTTATGTAAAAAAATGGAATTTGTAGTGTCAAATGTCAGCTTAGACTAGGATAGATAGTGTAGTATTAGATAGGGGCGACTAAGGGTAAATTGAGTTCAAAGCGAGAGAGACTGGATTACTCTGAAATTGAATGGAATCGAGTCCGAGAGACAACCTTGAGAGTTGGAACGGTGAAATTAACGCCTATCTAAAATAACAAGTAAATTATTGTATGATTTATGAGCTCCAATTGCCTCCAGGTCTTTTCCAGCCATACCGTCAAAGATAAATCGTTTAGCATGCCTCCACTAATTAATTAAACCGATTCGATTGACTCCAACTCTGAAGTTTATAGGCCAAAAAATTTGACTGACGCTATACCCTCCTTTAAAAATATTCATAAATAAATGAAATTAAATAAGTTTAGAGGTTCTTATGAAACCTGGAAGAGTTCTGGAATTCATTATTCGTTCGTAAAAAGAAATTCTTACGAGCAAGATTATCCCAACTTCCAAGTTCAGGAAAGTTCGCTATAAATGAAATAATATTTTTCCTTCTTTATTTACCTTTAGATATTGATATATTGTACTTATGTTGCAGGCTTTAAATATACCAAAATACATAACTATCGATCGATTGGCCAGCCCTTTTCGTGTTATATAAATTATTCCCATTCGACCCGCATTCCAATTCCGATTTTTCTCGCTTAACTTTTCTTTTTGAGTGATATCATATGGATATATAGGCTTTAAATACGAGTAGCTTAAGTATAATTTAAATATACCTTTACCTGAAGTAAGGATAAAAGATGCTAATGGAACCCCTTTGAAGTTTTTCGGCTTTTTACTCCAATGCACGAACCTTCTATCCAATGATTTGGTACATTAACTATTGTACTGTATATTAGTGACTCTATATCTGTACATTTACAAGATAAGTATTAGTCATACGCAGGGCTTAATCAATTAAGTAATCCAATTAGGCTCTAGAGTAAATATCAGGGAAGGATTGATAGGCTTTTTCCTAGAAAGTATATGAGTGTGCAAGTACTATGTATAAAGAAAATAAGCATCCCTTTGGCGTTCATTTTGATATCCGAATTTCCGAGTTTATGGATCTATTTCCTGGGGTTAGCGAGTGAAAGTAAATTGCGATTTCCCATCATTCCGAAGTTTACCCTTTTGAGAGGGCTCGAGAGTGAAAGGATATGATTTTTCGATCGAATGGATACTCAAGAGCAAATTGACCTTTAGCTGACATTTTACGAAGGACTTTCCTAGCTTTCCATCAGATAAATGTCAATATATTTCGCATTTCTCCCATCTACCATATATAAATCTACATAATTTGACCTAATTTAAATCCACTTTTAATAAATACACCCTTACATAGGAAAAATACAGACTAAAAAGATATTAAATACGAGTTCCAGTTTGTTATTTCTTTGATATTCAAATTCTTTCAAATTAGCTGCTTTATTTCATTTGTAAACTTTCTCTGTATTAAATTTGAATATTTTAAATCTGTACATTTGAATTCTGAACTTAACTAAACTTACGATATATAATAAATAATTGCGATTATAAATAAATACATTTAGGCTGATCACTTTGTAAGAAAATGTACGAAAAGACTAGCAAAAGGTTGAAAATAAATACAATTTTAAGCTTTTAACAATTTAAGAATCTCCTCCAGGTCCCGGGTGATGCTTCGCCTCTTGTTGATGCTTTGATGCAGCGTCATCAATCTCTTTCTGGCGTTTCTCCATAAGTTCTCTTTTAGGTGGCCCTTTAAAATAATTGAAAATTAGTTAAAATTCGCAAAAAAATATTAGATGTCTTACGAGTCCATTTAATAAGTGTTTCGGGACTTCTGTATAGGAATATCAATTTGGCAAATAGATCCTCTTCAAGAGCTAACTCTCCGCTCTCCCTCACGAGATAAATATCAAGACAGAGCTGGAATACCCGGTCCACATTGGGCATGTCGTCAAAAATGATTAAGAAACTTATCCCAGCAAAGAAACTTCGTACAAATTTGGAAGCGACTAAAACCAATGTGGTATACAGTCCAATAATCCTTTTAATTTCATTAAAATTAATCTTAAAATCTCGTATATTACAATCTCCCAAAATTACCCGCCTCCAGAGAGCCATGAGAGTGTAGATGGGAATGCTTTTTCGCTAAAAGTATACAAATTGAGGGATTTGCATCCATCCGCGTAGGGTAAATCATTCTTTGTCTCAGCCCCCTTACAGTCCTCTTCAACCTTGAGTATATAATTTTATATTTTAATTTTTGACTTGGACATGAAGGGCTTAAACAGATCTCTTACCTCCCACCATTGCTCATCCCCAAGTCTTCTTAATTTCAGCGTGAAATTCCTCAAAACTGCATCCCCCTCATACCTTGTATACCTCCAATGTAGCGTTTTATTCAGACCAATACTTAGATTCGCCACATTAGCTTTCCCTGAATTTGAAATCCTCAAGAATTTCGGAAATATTCCATTCAATTTGATCTCTTGCGTTGAATTCGATCCATTTATAGCCTCTGCAAGGTACCTCCGATTCGGATCATTTGGATGCAGAATTATTTCATGTTTATCTCTCGCCATTGCTTCGATTGTAGGGTTTGTTTTGTCACGGGTTACAGTCCAAGAGAAATGTACAGCCATGGGTTGAGGTCCCTGAAGTTCCTCAATTAATTTAAGGCGAGATGGAGGAGAAATTGTCCAAGATGAACTTGAATTTACGCTTAACTTTGCCCTATAATTTAAAAAAAAATATTAAAACGATGCTCGACATGCAAAATGCGTATTTAAATTACATTAGCGAGTCATCAGGCTCATAATTCGAGAGGATACTCAAAGCTTGCCGGTCACTTCTGAATAGATAATTGAGATCATTCCAATTCCTTGGGGTAAATCGATTGAGGGATGCATTCTGAGCAGACATAGTAAATAGAGGTTGATAAGCACCAATAGTAAGCTCCACTGAGACGTCCACAGGGGGGTTTGAAATCCCTACAGTATTACCCAGAGCAAATAATACAAGGGGGAACCAAATGATGGCTATAATGAGAGCGAGGGAGGAGCCACCAATTGCATATTTTGTCCATCGGCTTCTTGCGGATCCTCGCTCCTGTGGATATTCTTTTTCTACTCTTCTTTGACATTTTAATTGGAAAATATGGGCAAAAATGTCTTCAAGTTTGAGCCAATCACTCAGCGTCATACTCGTCTCTGTCCACATCCAATCCATAAGTGCTCGGAGCTCGAATAGGAATGGTACAGCCATGAATCCTTTGAACAGGAACATGTTGACATAATTGTACTTTTTGCACAGGAAATTCCCCAAAATCCTCGTTGGATAACCCGATCGAATTTGATACGCGGAAAAGAGTAAGTAAATGCATTTAACCATGTACCACATCTGGGGCGGGAGGTTCTATGATTTTATATAAGAAATTATATAAAATGACTATAATATGATATTTTTCAATTTTTCAAAATATTTGTCCAAAAGCAGGTGATTTTAAATTTATAAATAAAATTTTAAATAAAATCTTACGGTATTAAAATCTTTTTCTGTTACTTTCGGTAGGATGAAGAACATGGACACATGTACGAGTGTTACGAGAAACATTTGAAAGAAAAACTTGCCGAGGATATATTTCCGAAGGTATAAAGCTCGGTCAATTACGATCAGGGCAAATTGAAGGATGACCATTACTAGAAATGGGACTGGAACTTTGTTTTCTTCCAAATAAGAGCTCACATCCCCTGTCTGGGATCCAAATGAAGCAAATCCAAAAATGACGACGAGGAAATTGAAAAAATCGCAGATAAACATGTAGGAATACACATCCACTTTG
This sequence comes from Megalothorax incertus, assembly GCA_036507255.1. Lineage (NCBI taxonomy): Eukaryota > Metazoa > Arthropoda > Collembola > Neelipleona > Neelidae > Megalothorax > Megalothorax incertus. The sequence goes on along the minus strand of JAAZTK010000034.1, from coordinate 11,336 downwards.
ACTTTGTATTCTAAATTCAGGATTTGTTGGAAGAACTGATTGATGGAGCTTAAATATTTGATGACACTGGAAAAAAATTAGAAAAAATTTAAATAATTTCAATGGAAAACTCAGGATCATTTCAGTACAGATCATACCATATTTTTATAACTTGGGGCCCTGCAGCCAAACTCTCTTGAATCTCCCATTTTTCCCATTGTATTTGAAGTGGAAGGCATTTGTCCCCATCTCCCATATTGTTTGATGATAGCATACTTGATGTCCCACCGAAATCATCTTGCAACTGCTGTTCTCCAGTAAAACTCATTGAGGGTGGCATATCGGGAAAATTACCTCCAACTGGAGAAGTATGCGCCGAACTAAAATCACTCTTATTCTTCCAAAGACCTAATGATTTCAGCATGTAACGGTGAAAGAATACAAACATAAGGAGGGTGACATCGTATAATGCGTATTTCTCTTTTTGTTCAATCCCAAGAATTTTTGGAGGCCAAAATGGATCCTTTTTCCCGAGGGAGCCCTCATTCCATGAGAAAAAGTCGAATTGGAAGAGATATTTGATGACAACCATCGCCTGAAATAAGGAATTTTTAAAAAACCATTATTTTATGCAAAAAAAAATCATCCAAAAACGCAAAAAATATGCAATTTCTTCAAAATTTACCTCAGTATACGCAATTATAGTGACCCAGAATGTCTTTGTAGGTCTCGGAACACTTCATTAAATACTAAAATTAATTTTACAAGCTTTAAAACTCCTTTAAAAATACTTACGAAAGGGTTCCCCATGAAAGAACCATTAGAGGAAGGGGTAGGGAGAGTATAGATGCAGATTTAATTTGATTAAGAAACACGACAAAGTAACAGACGAGGTCAGAGTGTGAAATAATCACATACCAAAGGGCTACAATGAGTAGAACCAATGGACAATGTTCTTTCTCCACTTCTGACATGCTTACATCATCAAGCGAGGAGCTATCAATACTCAACTCCCGACTTGGACTGGGTTTCTCCACTACAGTTTGTAAATCATCACGGGAATAAGCTTGATCTCCCTCTGGGCTTTCTTCCATACTTTCTCCAATGTCAAGCTTTATATCTTCAGGTTGTACCCTTCTTTTTAGCAGTACTTCTTTACTCTTTTTATCTTTTAAAAGCATCTTTTCTTCAGAGAGGCATCGAGAGACATGCCTATAATCTCGAGAAAATTTATTCAGCCATCCAGTGCATGAAATCACTATTTAAAAAATAGATTAGTTAATTTTAAAATGTTTTTAAATGGAAATCCTCTTACTTAGACTCTCTACAAAGGCCCAGGCAAATTTCAAGTAGCCAAGAAGCCTTCGGACAAGGTTTGAACGGCCCTCCTCCGTTGGCACATCTTCGGAATATGGAAAATCCGCTTGCGATACTTGATCTCGACCTCCTCCGCCACCACCGCTGTCATCTCCTCCTCCACCATCACTTGCCTGGCTTTGAGCTCCATCTGAACGAGCGAGCGGAGCTGGTGGAAGATCTCTCGACCTTTCCAGATCATATGAAGGTGGCTTTGAAGGAATTCGACCTACCCCTACTCCTGTAGAAGGCCCAGGCTGGTCAATTCCCGGTATTTCTTGATATTCATCCCTTTCTCCAAATCCTCCTTCCGGTAGACCTTGAGGACGCCTACGGACAAAACTTCTTCGCTTTCCGCTAAGCTTTCTAAACCTATAATTATAAATGTTGAAAGTAAATAATTGATTTTGGGCAGCTAATTAATTAAATTAGGTTAAAATTCTTCGAGACTTAGTATTAGTATTAAACCTTTTTGAACGGAGTGAACTTTGCTTGGAATCCCCATCTCCCCTTTTCAACTGACTCTCTCCATCTTCAGCAGCATCTACAGAACCTTGCCGAGCCAATCTATTTCGGGAAAAACAAATATCGTTTAATTTCGTTCAATTTGAATGGGTGAAATACTCGTATAGCTTACCTTGCAGACTCTGCAGCTTGCTCCACGTCAGTTTTTAAGTGCAGAACTCATTAATTCGCTAAGAGTAAGCCCAGGGATTTTATCCTTCTCATCTTCCTCCTCCTTATCCTCTGGTATACAACTGTCAATCATTTCAAAATCTTCATCTTGATCCGTAAACATGTAATAATCTCCAGATCGGATCGCTAAAATCGGGGAATATCAAAAAGTCATAATTAATTTACGCTTTATTGAAAATTTAAGCTAATTGCCCAACAAAAAAAGAAGGTAGGAGTTTAAAGAAAAGGTTTTAAAGAAGCGCAATATACTCTAGTATACGAGTGTAGCATATTGACATGTATGATGGCTGAGACAGGGTGACTCCACAGCAGAAATAATCCCTTTCCGAAGGAAATCAGGCGGAGATGTTTGTACATATCGTGTTCGTTTAAGACTTCGTCGAATATCACCGTAAAAAGGTGCAGGGGAAAATACAGGGAAAGAGCCATCCTCATCGGATGGGCTTAAAGGACAATTGGGAGGATTCATTGCGGATTCATGATAATTGCGACCGTATTGTGGTTCAAAGAAACCCGTAGATGAGATGGTCATTGCTGCAGAGGGTGCATTCCCTGATGAAGAGGGAGTATTCCCTGATGCTGAGATGCTTATAGGAAGAGCTAATGGGGCTAGAGGACTTTTTGGTTCATCATCAACGTCATCTGCGCGATCGAGGAGTTCCTCCTCAGAGATTGGACTTGAAACTAGCGAGCTTCGATCCATTTCCTTTTCTATATTCCTTCCTTTTTGATTTTAAATCCATTTTTTTAAGAAAAAGAGCAGCATAAAGAGTGAGAAAGAAAGATAGTAAATGAAGGGTAATACGTCTACATTTGATTACATATGAATTTTGAAAATATGGTTTTTTTAAATGAGATTCTCATCTTTTACAAGCCAGGGCCCTTACCGTCAAAATGATCTCCACTCTCTTGCTTCTTCCCCCTTTGATGTGTAGCAATAATCCTCTCCATTTTCATCTTAATCTTTTCTAGAACTTCCTTTTCCTGTTCTTCTTGCTGTTTGATTTGTTTTTGCATTAGCTCTTCAATTAGCTCAGCTCCTCGAGATGCGAGCATTGCCTATTTGATGGTAAAAAATCATTTTTTAGCCAATTTATAGATTCAAGATCTTTATTAGGTATATTATAAGCTCAGAGTCTTACCTGCGCTTCAGTTTCAATTCGTATATGATGAAAATAAAAACTATTAAAGATTCTTCGTTGGAATAAAAGGAAGGCAAATGTTATTCCGTCCCTGAAAAAAAATATTTTTAATTTTTACGCATCGAATTTTATTAAAATTGTTCGTTTAGAGTTTCTTACCACAAAAGACCAGCTTCATCCTATAAAATATTCAAATATTATTAAATTGATTTAATTTTGGCAGTTTTGTCAATTAGCTTACGTGTGGAACATGGCAGTTTGAATCTCCGGCTATTAATCCTGTGAATTTCCATTTAAATATTAAAATTACATGAAATGCATATGAAATCAAGGATTTTATAATGTTGAAAATTGTATTTACGTTGATTAAGTGTCGCTGAAGACTCTGGTTGGAATTTATTCAAGCAGGCAATTCCAAAAAGTTGAACAAACCAACAAAAGTTGATTTGTAGCGACCCGAGGAAGACACATCCAATTAGTTGAAGGAATGATTTGGTGAATATCACAAATACATTGTACGCAAGCAGATAATTCCATCTGAAACAAACAATTCGCCCAATTTATAATCATTTTAAATCTTTTAAAATGTAATATCAAATCATTTCGGTATACCTTTTAATTATCGACTTTTTAGTTCGCAAATAAAATTCATTCCCTTCCCAAAGGAAGATGAATGAGCCCACGAGGTATCCCAACGCAAATAGATTTACTCGATTCGTCCCAGTTAGAAATATGATGGCAAGGGTTAGCCAGTAGAATGAAAGGAATAGACATTTCTTAATAATGTCCAACCAAGTTTTGGCATGCATCAAGAAATCAGGAACGGGATTTGGGAGCGCCAAATCAAGGATCTCTTCATTAGATCCCCCAGTATGCTCTACATTTCCATTCTTTTCCGCCCAAAACACATATTTCTGTTGAGATGCGAAAAGGAGAAGAAAGAAATCTGGAATCATGCGAGTTGCAACTGGATTCCGGGAGAAATCCGGCAGGAATAGCCAGGATTTTAGCTCTGGGTTCATTTCCCTCCAGGGGTAATCGGGGCAGAGGAATGGGGGGAGTCCAACACAAGACTAGAATTTAATAAATATAAAGTTGGCTTAAAGAGAATTATATTTGCAATGTAAATAAATCAAAATTGCAGTCTTACAATATATTGGAAAGGGAGTAGAATTGATATGAACATAATTAGGGGGAGCCAAAGATGTGCAAGTCGATGTCTTTTTGCATAAAACATTGCCACCAACCAGAATGAGTATAAAACGGAGAATACATCCAACCGAGTTCCAATTACAATGATCTGCCGATTAAAAGAAACTCGCTTAAAAAATTGCCTTTTATAATAGATTTTTTTTGTACGAATAAGATTTAATACCATTCCAATCAATGTAACCTATAAATACAGAAATTAGAAATACATTAGAAATCATTGTAAATTGAATTAATACGGATATTTCAAAGGCCTTTGTACCTCAACTCCAAATTTATAAAAGCCATAATTCATGAGGAACTTGAAGCAGTGTAGAATCCCCTTGTCGGCATCTGCCCTTGCAATATTTGGGAATAATATGCCATATTCTTGGCTTATAGTCCCATGTCGCATTATATTTCGTTGATATGCTTGTCTGGAATATGAAAAAAACGTTTTATACACACAAAGAAAGCAGAATCAAAATCTTAAATCCTCAAACCTTATTTGTACAACAGCTTGTACTGAAAAAGAAATGTAAATATCAATTTAAAACATGCTACAATGGCTGGTTTAAAGGGCATTTACCTGTCAAAACTAAAATCATTCCTATATAGCCTTTGAGGAGATCCGGAAGACTGGAGCCTTTATAAAAAAAAAATTTAAAATGCGTGTAAAATTCGTACAAAATAAAATCTAAATAAATTAATAATTTACCAGCCCTAATCTTCCGTAGCCCCAACCATTCTGCATCATTCCGAACTACCACCACATCGCCAAATGTACAATTCTGATTCCAATATGAATGATTTATATAATCAATTTGATATATCATCTTTGCAAGAAGCAGTAGGCTGATAAATATCGAGCAAAGATGTGTGAGTAATTTTTGTAGTCCAGATTTGACAATAACTGCATTCACAACCCCCAAAAATAGTACAAAATGAAGTGCACATTTATCATAAACTGTGAGCATCACGGCAGAAAAGAGTACAATCTTGAGTATATGAATTTCAAGGAATCTCCAACAAATTTCGCTTGCAATCAAATAAAATTTTGTCAGATGAGTAAATAGACGCTGTCCATAGTATGAGGCATTAAGTAGGATATTTTTAAAGGTCATATCGTCTACAAGTTGAGGGGGTTTATCCCTTGGGACTTCGCTTTCCGTTGAGGGGGACTTTTCCAGTTCACGAGGTTTATTCAGATCCGAAAGCATAAGGAAATCTTTGTGAAAATAATGAAGTTGGATGACTGTAATAACTAGGAAGAAGGTGGGAGTCAGGAGGCGGACGAAAAGGGATCCTGTGTCATATCTTTCTAGTCCAATATCCTTTTGCAATTGCTCAGGTATGCCCGTATAATTTGTAATTAGCTCTGGTATGTCTTCAAATTGATATGTATAGATTAATACTAGCACCAGCATCGAGTATATGATGACAGTGAGCCAGAAAGGGTACATAACTGGAAGAAATTATATGTAAAACATTGAAATCTTTGATTTTACTACAATTTACCCTTTCTCCAAGCTCCGTAGGATAACTAAACCATTCCAAAAAGAGATCCATTGAAAATTACGAGCTTTAAATGAATTTTACTTTGAAATTAATACCTGGAATGTGAGTACAAAGACGAGAAACAGCGCCATATATACAATTCTGTAGAGCACCACCTGGTCACCCCCGAGTCCAATAACAAATAGCATAATTGCTGCATATAAATTCATAAAAAATGCATAAAAATCTTATATTTTTCATATATGCCATTTATATGCAAAATGCGATTTTTACCGACAACCCAAATCCAAAACTTTGTCAAAATCTCTTTGAGGAAACTCCCGAATTTATCAATTAACCCCTTGCGATTTTTCCTCTGCGCTTCTGCAGCTTCTACGAGTTCTACGGGGGATTTTTAATATAAAATAATTTTATTAAAAGCTTCTCGTACTACTAATACATATATGGAGAGAGATTGATTTTTTTTTGGGCAAGTAAACAAGTGCAAAAAGCGAACCAGATGTTAGAGTTCTTCTTCGTACAGTCAAAGATACGGATGGAGGCTCTGTTCTCGGTTCATCCTCCTCAATTGGTGGGGCTATTCTTTCCATTACAAATTGCCTCAGCGTAATCCAAAACATTAGAGTATATAGTGACTGCGAATAGGAAATAAACACATAAAAATTGAATCTGAAACGCATTTGCCATTCGATTTCGAACTAACCTTTATTAAAATTGGATAACAAGCAAATTCGCTATGCTTTACGAGTCCAAATTCAGCCAAATTGAAACCATTGATAATCTTTGGTAGCTCCTCATCATTCAAATTGAGGCTAAGAACAATGAGAGAGTCAGGTCATTGGAATTTAACACGGCAATTAACATTTCTCTTAATTACTCTCGATTACCTGAATACATATTCGCCAAGAAGTAGAACTTCCGCATAAAATACGAGACCTGGGCTTGATAGAAGCATAGCTTTCCTTTGATTCGGGAACATCCAGAGCACACAGGCCCATAAAAGTAGGATAAAAGTCAGCCAGGAATGATAGGTAATACTCCAAGCCTAAAACGCATGTAATTTATGAATATCCGAGCATATTCTTCGTATGGGTATTTCAAATAGGGAGCTTTAATGCTAAAATTTCACTTTCCTTTTCATGTCTGGAAAGTAAAAGGTCAACTCACCATCATTATAATATTCGTCGCGACATAGGAGCTCTTTGCAAACAGATCATAGATGGTAAATAGGCCCGAAATCAGTAGATATGTATATGTAAGGTTTTCTGAGGCAGAGGCACGAGCGGATCCATCGTGTTCCCCAGCAGCACTAAGCCTTCCACCACCTCCTCCTCCTACATCCTCAAAGGTTGCTTCTTCTACTCCGTGAGCTCCAGGAGCTCTTCCACCTTGCTCAGAAGACCTGGCCTGGTCTGCTGAATTAACTCGGCTTAGACCACCAGTGTCTATACTCGCTCTATCCCTTTCTCCAATGCTTCCACGCGAGCTGAATGTCATCAACTATTGTTTTTGCAAATGGGAAGACAGAACAAAGGAAATTAGAACTTTGTTGAATACTTTGTAAATTGAAAAGAATGGGATTTTGCAAAATTAGAATTTAGAATGCCAAATTTAAGGTGCGCTGGTTTTTAAAACTCGTGAGGAAACTTGCATGCAAAGGGATTGTCGAATTGTGATTTACTGGAGTTGTTTCATCAGGGTTTGGAGTAGTAGCAGATTCCCCAAAAAAACTCAAAAGCCAATGGGATAAGGATCCTCCGCCCTTTTAAAGAGGATTAAAATAAAAAGAAATAAATATAACAAAAAAAACTAGGTTTCAAAGCAAAAAGATGAAAAAAAGTTAAAAGAAGCGAGAAATTTAAAGATTTTAAAGAATTCTAATACTCTTCTTGTGGAGGATTTCCAACGCATAGTGGTAGGGCGATGGCGAGTGAGACGCCTCCTTGAAAAGCTTGATTGTCTCGGTATTTTGTGAGTTGGGAAGAGCATATTTGTCCTTAAGATGATAGCCAGATATTATTAGAGAGCACATAGTAGTTTAGTGTTTACGAAAAAGATTTTTAAAAATTGCTTAAGTAAATATTTTAGTATTGAAAGAATTCCAAAGTATTCCAAACCGTAGTAGATATTATAAGAAATTCAGAATCGAGCTTTTTTTTTAAAAAAATCTTACCTCTTGGCTATACGAAAATATCTTAAAGTTGTAAATGAGGAGCTGAAAAAGGAGTAGGAGTGCAAATGGTGATGTAAAATTATTCCAACGGAGTGCTGGATTAAAGATTGTCTGCCTAGGGTCTCCGTCACAATCCGTGAGGACAAGGGGGACAAGTCCAGCGAGCCTAAAGAAATGAAGAAATGGACATTTTTAATGTGAATTTCGATGAAAAAGTGCATTTTTTACCTGGCGATTTGATGAATTCGGTTCAATTATAACTTGTAGCCAGTTTAATTGATAGATGAATAGACTTAGGACATGTCCAAGTACAAAAATTGCAAGAAAAAAGAAGATCCATTTGATAACCCTGTTCCGGAGGGACCGATTAAGGGACCAATATGTGGCACAACCAAGAAATACTAGATAATAAATCCCTGAGAGGACAGAGGGTTGTAGACTTGATGTAAAACAAAGGAAAGCTACCGTAATATAAGGGCCAATTGAGCTCATCAATTTTTTAAAATTATTTTTCTTTGATTTAAACTCATCATTTGTCACTAGATTTGAAATTAGAACATAAGTAATGACAGATGAGCCTAGGGCAGCTGCATCAGGTCCAATCCATTTGAGAATCAAGGTCCAATTCAACCCATTTAGTTTGACTAGTCCACAAATTCGAAGGATCCGCTCGAGGAGTTCGCAATCCACGAGGAAACTCCCATAAGGTGGTAGGGCTACGAGGATAATTTGAAATACAATTTGTGCGATTGTTGTAGAAAATGTTAGAAGGAGACAAAGGCGGAGATAACGTCCAGTTCCTACCCGAAAAAAATATATTAAATTAGATATTTTATCAGCCTGAGTTTTTTTATCATTTTTCTCGACTTTTTCAACGGACTCCTATCCAATCTCTAATTATCTATAAATAGGATATCAAATTACCCCCAGCAAAGGACTGGATCGTGGGCCGAGGAACCAGTGGTAGATAGAGAAAGAGTAGCAAATATAGAAAGGAGAACCCGGATGGCCGGAATACGATACCTACGGTGTGTAAAACAAAAAGAGCCGACTACATTAGCACGCAATATGATTGGAATACACGGAGAAATTGAGAGAATCCTTCCGGAAATTACGGATATCATTTCAACTCGTGATTTTTTTACGGGAGGATATCATTCAATTTCAAGGGGAAATCCATTAGGGAGAAAAAAAGCAATAAAAATTCGGGTGATAAAATAATAACTGGCTTACAGGCTGCAAGAACGGTAGGAAACACGAGCCGAAGGAAGACAGTGGCGAGGAGCTGGGAGGAGCCACTCCAAGCTGCTGCTGGGGCCTTTGGTTGAGACATTGAAGAGGCGGCAGTTGGAGCACTCATGGCGAGATAATTATTATTACACGGGCGGGGTCACAAAGGCAAAGTTCAATGCCTGGATCTGATTCTGATTTGATCATGTCACGATAAAAAAATAACAATTCAATTCCAGCATATTAAATTAATTGGGGTTGATGCTAAAGAGCAATTTTGGAACCTTTGGAATTGTCAAATATTACTTTTGGCTCACCTTTTATGACTAACGTAGATTTGTACATGTTTTTTTGCAAGCTACAAATGGCAAGCTGGGTTTCAGGCTCCGCACAAGTCTTATTTTTGAATTAATTCATTTTGAAGGGCACTAACACAGGACTCTGGTAGTCTCTTATAGCTTCTTTACACTGACACTCCAATTTGCAATTCACAGTGTAATTTCACACCTAGTCCAGAGATCCTGCGGATGAATAATCATTAAAATTAAATGAGTGGAAAATTGGATGTTTTTACGAATGAGGACACAAAGTATGAATTGATTACCTAAGCCCTATAGTATGCTAGGTTCTGAATCTGCACTGACTAATTATGATGAATAAGTTCACTGCCTAATTGTGTTGTTAAACTCTGTTAAACTCGACTTAGGTTCAACAATGAAATTAATATAATCGCTCTTCCGTCCGTCGATCGGCAAATATTCAAATAGATAAAAATATGGATAAATTGAATAAACAAACAATATGATTTCATATATTACATCCTATGGTAGGGATTCTACCTGGAATCATCTCTAGTAGAATTATCAAGGTAAACTGGTAACAATTACACGAGGAGACAAGATACTAGGCTTAAGCCTTAAATGACAGATATGCGATCCGCAGATATTATATTCGTACAAAACAAACATAAAAAAAAACAGGTATTGGTAAGAAATGTCAACTAGGTAGTTTAATTCACTTACACACACAAGTGCTCCTGAAAAATTAACAGCTGCACATTTGAAGAAAGATGAATCAATGAATTCAAATTAATTCAAAACAACAGGTATGAAAACACGTGAGTTTGTAATCCTCCTTCAATCGACCTGCAAAAAATATTAAGACATTTCAGAAATATGAATTAAATATGTGTAAGAGCGTTAATAACCTCGTCAAATATTGACACAATGTCTCATGTCACAGTGTCATTTGACCTTTGGGTTTAAATTAGATAAAAAAATGTAAACAAATCCGAGTGACAATTGTGTATTTTAAAATAAGGCGTAATTCCAATTACTTTTATAACAGATACATTGAAATTTTTTTTTGAATTAATCAAAATAAACTCCAATTGAATGGATAATAAACTTACCATAAAATATCGGTGTTTTTGTACACAATCTGAATTTATCTGTTATTATCCGAAATCCGAATCCGGTATTTTAACTTTTTGAGAGAACCGTAATCCACAAAGTTCTGAAATGAACTGAATTTGAAATGAATTTGCACCGGGTTTTTTACCCAGATCCGGTGCACTATTTAACCTGATACCACTGCAAAACGTTTTTAAAACGTTTTTGCGTTTAATTCGGATTGTTTGCATTTTTTTGCGAATTAATTAATTAATGCGATGTTGTGATACTGTGTATCATATTCAGAGATTCGATTGGGAAATTTAGGAAATGAAAGGAAATTCAATTTTTTTTAATAAACTTGTTCCTTTATTTTCATGAATTTGTTGAATTGTTTTTTCAAAGATGATTGACCTCTCGACTCTCATCATTTGGGAGTCGCAATAATATGTATAATTGATAAAGTAATGCAAAGATGAAAAAAACACACATTAGAATAAAGAAATTTCGCATATATCTTATTTGATTTTGTTTCGAATATACATATATACAGTGTCATTCAAAAGTGACTTGACAAAAATCTTGACGACAATTTTGTCTAAGCTTAGCAACCTTTGACCTTAATGACCTTCATTTAATTGTTGCTAAGCTTGGACAAAATCG